>JAXCGZ010005843.1:72500-75000 GCA_037179515.1 Halocaridina rubra
ATATATATATATATATATATATATATATATATATATATATATATATATATATATATATATATATATATATATATATATATATATATATATATATATATATATATATATATATATATATATATATATATATATATATATATATATATATATATATATATATATATATATATATATATATATATATATAATTCTATTTCACGAGAAACACGTGAATATTGTAAATATGTGAATGGTTAAGGCTACGTAAGGAAACTGATATAAATTTTGAGATCCTAAGTACATAGTACTTTCATGTGTAGTACTTATCTTAAGAGGAACCTGATTTGTCAAACGATCTTTTTGCACCTGCTAGCTCAGTGAACTGTGATGGACGAGTGTGAGGGGAATTGCCATGTGATGAAGCGGTTGGGGTGAAACAACTGTGGCTGTCGAGCTCACTGTAGAATATCCTTGCCCGCCTACCTTGTGGTTGACCCAGGCAGGGTGGAAGGGGAGGAGACGAGGCAACCCTTTATCCCCAAAGAGCTGAGAGGAGTGGTTGAGGTATGTGTGGATCGTGGTGAATGCACGTTCTTGGCTCGGCCACCCCCCTTACAAAGAGAAATGAGCTATATATATATATATATATATATATATATATATATATATATATATATATATATATATATATATATATATATATATATATACATATATATATATATATATATATATATATATATATATATATATATATATATATATATATATATATATATATATATATATATATATATATATATATATATATATATATAATTTTTTGCATTTAGTGAAGTTGTGAAACCAGATAAATTAGATACGGTCAGTGGTAGGAGGAAACGGGAACATATTAGATTGCTAAAAATAGTAGTAACAGTGAACAAGCACACTAACATTATTAATAATAATAATAATAATGATAATAATGATAATAATAATAATAATAATAATAATAATAATAATAATAATAATAATAATGATAATAATAATAATAATAATAATAATAATAATAATAATAATAATAATAATAATAATAATAATAATAATAATGATAATAATAATGACAACAGCAACAACAATAATGATAATAATAATAATGATAATAATAATAATAATAATAATAATAATAATAATAATAATAATAATAATAATAATAATAATAATAATAATAATAATAATAATAATAATAGAAATAATACTAGCCAACAATAACAATAACAACAGTGCAACAATAAGAACAAAAATAATTATATAAACTGTAACCACACAAAAAAAGCAAAAAACTATAATGAAAATAATAATGATAACATTAGAAATACTAACAATAATATTATTATAAAGCTAATAATGTTGTAATTATGAAATGATAATAATAATGGTACAATAATAGTAATAACAAAAGAAAAGAAAATATTTAATAATAATAAAAAGAAAATTAAGTAAGAATAAATTAGTTATAGATAAAAAGAATATTATGTTATATCCAAAATTATTTTTTTTTCAAACTTGAATGAAGCATACTTGATAATATGAGATCAGTTACAAATAATCCATGACTTAAATTGATATTTTGGTGCTCGGTTAAGTTAATTATTGCAGATTCCAAGATGTTTCTAGTAATAATATCTTTACTTCTTACTAATATAGAAGTATTTTTCCAGTCAGTATGATAACTGCAGTCAGCATAATTCTTGAGCAAAGCACTGGAAGACTGACAATTTCGTACGTTATATTTATGTTGATTGACAAGAAATTCTAGTGATTTGCTAGTCTGGCCTACATAATACTTATCACAGTCTTTACATGGAATCTTATATATAATATTAAAAGTGGAAACAGGACTATTTTTAATTAACATATTGCAAAAAGTATTTTCATATTTGAAAGCTAAACAGACATTTAATGTTCTCAAAATCTTGACTAAGCTATGACATCCCTGAAAACCGGGAATAATTAGGGTATTATTAAAATTCGGAGCAACATTACTGTCGGGGAGGGATGGTCTATGAAATATGCGTTTTGCAGCACTGAAGCAGATATTTAAGAACCAATTGGGACAACAAAGATGTTTCCAATATCAACGATTTTATCAATCTCAACTTCAAGGAATTCTGGGCTTACAATACGGAAAGCTCGGAGAAGCATTGAAGAAAAGATAGAATTCTTTATTGTAAGATCATGGCCAGAATGAAATTGCACATGAGAAAGATTATTTGTGGGTTTTCTAAGAATATCAGATCTCATTGAAAGAGGCTGTCTATGTAACAAAATGTCTGAGAATGGCAAGCTATTATTATTATCTCTTTTCTTACGTGAATTTCATAGAGGGAACTAAATTATCTAACTTAGTCAGAAACTAATGAACGTTAATATCAGCACGGGAAAAACATAATACTTCATCAACATAATGAAACCAAGGAAAATTAGCATTTATAGGGACAGTAGTTTGAAGGTCTTTTGTCTTTCAAAAAATTCCATA
>JAXCGZ010005843.1:90000-110000 GCA_037179515.1 Halocaridina rubra
ATAATTTTCCAACAGAACACACATACATTAATTTCTTTCAAGATCTCTTGTAATAAACATCCTGTGTTATTGAGGAAGACTGCAGGAACAATGGCATAGTTCATCTGGCAACCCTATCACATTACTGTCATGTACTACTCCATTTTGATGGGGCATTCCATGCTTATACACAATTGGGCACTGACTAATACTAATGCCTGTTCCTTGAAATGGTCCTATGGCTGTAGCAACTGAAGGATCAAAATCTATATTATTAATGGCAGCGACAGAGTATAATCCAAATATCAGGTGTGAAGGGCAGGCAACCTTTTCCTAGAAACTCTGTATACAGACGGATTTTGCTAATCTGTCTTCTACTTCTAACACTCTGGTGTAAGTGAAACTAATCCCAAACCTAGCAAGTATATTAACAAAGGTTCCACTTCTTGTCATGCCATGAACTTTTAAATCTTGCTATCAAAGTATATTTGTTTTGTTATACATATTATAGGCATTGTTGGCGATACACTAACCCCATAAAGTAATATTGATATTAACAAATTCATGCTTGGGGCAAAAGGTTCCCTGATTGTGACACTGTCACTTTCATCATTTAGGAAAATGTTATGATTCTTTGATGAAAAGAATTCTTCCCTGCTGATTTTGGCAACCTTGACAAATAAAAATGTTTCATTTTCATTGTCACCGAGCAGCTTATTACCTTCCAATAAATCTTTCACACCTTCTGGAAAAATCAGAATGGTGGGTTTGCCCTTCCTGTACTCATCCTTCAAACCTAAATCCCTGACGTATCCCATTATTTTGTCTTTCAGAACTGTCCTGTTAACTATGGAGTTGATACCAAGTTGCTGTAACCTGTTGGTATAGATCACATGTAATTCAATTAACTGAAATGTATAAGTCCCATCTTCTATCTCATTTTCCATGGTGGTTACTAATCCAACAATGGCCTATGCTCTTGCAGTCTAGTGCTGTCTTCACAGTCCTTTTAGCGACAGAAGGACCAGTAACGATTCCTGTACCTTTTACAGGCATGTGAAATGATACTTCACATCTAAGGCTACCAAGTCCCCTGTTAAAATTTGGTTAAGTATTTCTGTGTCCTCCATGTTTTATGCCATCTTTCCTAGATTCTCTTCTGCACATTTAGTAGAATAACTTATCAATGTTCCAGAGTATTCCTGGCATAAACTGCAGCGGTTTCGGACAGATGTGTTGGCAGCTTGCCTCTTGGATTGTCTGGTGTTTTTCCCTTCATCAGGCTTCTTCATTTGATCTCTTTTTCTTTTCCGCCATTTTACTTTCTTGTTGCTAAATCTCTGATGGCATAATTTGTGCCAACAAGCATTATTGGCAAGAAAGTTTTCTGGAGTGCATTCCTCCTCAAAGACTAATTCACATGGAAATGCTTGTAACTGCTGAAACTCAGCTACTTTGTTGAAAAAATGCCTGTATGCTTCTAAATCATTAATCTTATTTCCTTTACATGGATAGAGAACTTCATCATTTGACTTCTGCTGACATATGGCACAGAGGGACCAATCCATGGTGGCCTTATATCACCCAGTATTCTGAAGTCATACAACATAGCATAAATAAATGTTCAATGAATATTCCACCTACACCAACAACTATGGCAAACATCAATTTTGATCAGGTACTGTTTGGATTTGATCAGGGATATATTTAGGGAAAAGAAAATCTAATTGGGAAAACAGTTGGAGGAGTTATATCATGTCCCTCAATTCAAGCTTCTAGAATACATTATACGTATCATATGCACATGATTTTTCAAAATTACGTTACTAGACATTAAGCCAACATAATACTTGGGGCTTATGAAAAATTTGAATCTGACACCCTTGGGTGCAATCTCTGAAAGTTTAACACTTTTGTCCAGATATTAAACTTGGGTCCTTTTTTTTACCCTAACGGAGTGTACTAAAGTAAGAAAACGAAAATAAGCTATGGGAGGTAGAGATCGTTCACTCTTCACTTGGATAGAAATTTTCCATTCCCAAAAGAATAGTAGGAAAAGACTGAGTAAGAGATACAAAGAATGTGGCTGAAATATATCTATATTATCTAATAAAGATGTCCAGAACTAGTATTGTGGACCCTGCCTTCAGCCTCTGGCCGTATACTGGGAGAGTTGGGGCAACGCGTTTTGTAAACTTCCAAATACGAGGACCGGATGGAATTTTACCGGGTATTGCAATACTAGGAAATCGAGGGCAGCATATTTATTACTAGTTGGTTGTTCTTATGGACTTAGAGTCTTTTAGGGTCCTCATTTATTTCTTTATTATAAACAGTGAGTTTTGTGTTGCTTGTTAATTTCTTCTTTGATTCTATTTTTTTTTATAAAAAGCGTGTTTGTTTATTATTTTTCATAAAAAGTTTGTTTGTTTATTAGTATCATCATTGATTTAGTTATTATAAACTGTGAGTTTTGTCGTGTCTTTGTATTTATGCACTGGTGATATCTTTATCGAATCTTTCTTATTGTAATATGTTTATTGGATTACTCGTTAGTGTTGATATTATAAGCAATTAAGTTTATCTTGTTTTTATTTATTTATGCGTTGATTTATTAATTGTGTTTGCTTTTATAAAAGAGACCTCTCTTTATTTATTTGATTATTGCAAACAATGTTTGTTTGTATTTGTGCGTTTTCTCGGGTTATGATGCAAGGACTCTGTTTTAAGTTTACGCATTAAAGGTTCTTCTGTTCCTTATTGTACTCATTTTATGAAGCTCAGAATATGTTCTCTCTCTCTCTCTCTCTCTCTCTCTTTCTATATATATATATATATAATATATATATATATATATATATATATATATATATATATATATATATATATTTATTCATTTATTTATCTATTTATGTATGTATATAATAAGGAAGCCCATCAGTGAAACAACACATAGAAAATAAAGCTATATTTCAGGTCCTAGCTGGACCCATTCTCAAGAACAAATGAATGTATAAAGTAACAAGCATTGTTACTTTATACATTCACTTGTTCTTGAGAAGGGTTCCAGTTAGGACATGAATTATAGCGTTATATTCTATGTGTAGTTTCACAGATGGGCTTCCTTACTATTTAATGCTGTATATTAACAGTTTGTGCTTACTTATATATAAATATATATATATATATATATATATATATATATATATATATATATATATATATATATATATATATATATATATATATATATATATATATACGAAGTGGCTCATAGTTTTTCTCCACTCTTCGAGGGAATTAACCTTTCTTTTTCCTTTTGTGTGTGTGTTTGAGTGTGAAACAGATGAATTCTAGCCAAGTGAGTTCTTGATCTGCCTCTGCCTTCCGTGCTCACTGTTTCTTAATCTCCTCTACAATTTTTCCTTTCTGTCTTGGAATTAGGTGGATTCTATTCAAGTGATTTCTGAGCAGCTTCATTCTCCTATGCACTCTTTTTTTAATTTCTTTCTATGCGATTTCTCTATCCTCCTCTGGGGTGGGAGGGATTCTAATGCGGCCTACGTGTTCTCTTGCGTGTCGTGAAAATCGACTATATAGGTGGAGAGGGGGGATTGGTAATCCCTCCCTCTGTATTTTCCTCCTGACACACTTGGAAATTCTGGCTGAAATTCTCCAACGAAAACCTAGTAATTGGGTCCTTGATTTTGCGTGGGTTTAACATAAGTGAAAGTAAAAAGGAATAGAATGGTAGTAAGTTTGTGATTGTTAGCATTGAGTCAAACACAATTGAATGATAGAGGTGAGGTGCATTTTGGGAGTGTGGTAGGTAAAAAAATGTGAGTAGACAGGGAGAAGCAATAGAAATAGTTGTCCTATTGGTGATTTAGGAGCTAAGTAAGTATGTGGCTGAGAGAGAGGAAGCATCACCAAGTGTTTTGTAGGTAAATATAAGGTTGGGTTGTGAAGTATGGCCATTTGTTAGTGCGCATAGTGCTGGTATTGATAGGAGAGGAGGAAAGAGAAGGGTTTTGCAATTATTTGAAAGGTGAGTTTGACTTCCTTTTCTCTACTTTGTATACACGACAGATGTACCCTTTGGAGTAAGTCTAAATCAAACTTGGGTTTTGGGAGAATGTACATGACATAGTGCTGGTATTGATAGGAGAGGAGGAAAGAGAAGGGTTTTGCAGTTATTTGAAAGGTGAGTTTGACTTCCTTTTCTCTACTTTGTATACACGACAGATGTACCCTTTGGAGTAAGTCTAAATCAAACTTGGGTTTTGGGAGAATGTACATGACATAGTGCTGGTATTGATAGGAGAGGAGGAAAGAGAAGGGTTTTGCAATTATTTGAAAGGTGAGTTTGACTTCCTTTTCTCTACTTTGTATACACGACAGATGTACCCTTTGGAGTAAGTCTAAATCAAACTTGGGTTTTGGGAGAATGTACATGACATTTATTCTTAACGTATTTCACAGCAGCCTCTAGAGTCTACCTAAAAGCCTCCGGGCATATAGATATTCTTCTATCTTATATCTTGCCTATATCTAGGCGTAAATATGCCGTGATGGATGACTGATAACTTGACCTTGCCCCTGAAGATGTGACTAAGAATTACAGCTCTCCGAGTGAATGAACAAGGCTCCTCTCTTTTCCTAAGCCTCTTCAGCTTCCGAGGAGGTAGGGACTTTTAGTTCCTATGTTAAGCCAGACCAGTTAAAGAAAAAGATACACACACAGACAGAGATTCCAATTGGGTCTGGCTAGGCCGAGGGGAGGGTTTTCTGGTGGTAACCACATCTGGGGAGGGTCATAAGATCTACAAATGGTAGATCACACGTGGCCTTCCTTGCAGATTATGGTTTCCTGTCCCACGGACTGCGGGTACACGTGGCCTCTTGACTCAGTAAACAAAGGTCCTTCTACCAGATGCTACATATCAGTACTAATCAACCACAAGAGAAAGAGCCAGATGTCTCTGACACTCCTTATAGCCTAACCGAAAAATAAATTTTCCAGATGCCCTACATTGTAGGGCATCTGGATTTTTCTTATACATAAAACATATGCACAAAAAATAGGGTTATGCACCTAAATAATTTTTAATATCTATAAGAAACCTGGATATACAAATACTCATATGACTGGAAAATCAGGAACATCCCATGTTTCATAATAACTGCAGTTGCTATACTGAGTGCAACTGCTTTTTCTTGAAATGCTGTAACTCTCCTTTTCTTCGTCCCCTATACAGAGTACAACTTCTTTCTCTCTTGCTCATAATGATGATGTTTACTTGCAGAGTTTGCTGGTAAACACTCAATATTATTGCAGGGACTTGTAGGGGCCATATTTGTCTGTTCCTCAGGTTTTCGTTTGATATACCTTTCTTGTAAGTTTTACATTGCAGTAGCGTAGTTATTTTTTCTTCTTAACCAGCCTTCGGAATTTGAGGTGAAGTTCATCCCAATGCTGCCACCAATTATGACATACCCTCTCTACTTTGTATGTTTGACATATGTACCCAATGGAGTAAGTATATATCATATATGGGTCACGGGAGAATGGATGTGACATTTGAATTTGAAGTATTGCACAACAGCTTTTAGCCCCAACATCCCCTAAGAATATATGTATTTTTCTATCTTTCATCTTTCTAGAGTCTAGTTTTAAGTCTACCCTGATGGTTGACTGATCACTCTACCTAGAATGACTGAGGACTTGGCCTATCCTCTCTGAAGACTTGACTGAGAATTAAAACTCTGTGACTGAATGAACAAGGCTCCTCTCTTTTCAAAGCTTCTTCAGCTTCCGAGGAGGTGGGGACTTTTAGTCCCTAGGTCCATGCCAACCGAATTACAGCAAAAGATACACATGGATAGAGTTTCCAATTGGGTTCTGACTAGGCAGAGGGGAGGGTCTTCTTCTGTTAACCTCAACCATGGAGGGTCATGAGATCTATTGATGGTAAATCACACATGACCTTTCTTTTGGACTGTGGTTTCCAGTTCCAGCAACTGTGGTCACATATAGCTTCACAACTTGGCCAGCAAAGGTCCTTCTGCTGGGGACTGCTCATCAATACTTGTCAACTGCAAGAAACAGCACCAGATACCTCCGACAAGCTTAGTGAGGAGGAGAGGTTGAAAGGAGTTGATGGGCAGTTGCTAGTGGACTTGGGAATGAAGGTGAATGTGGTGTTAATGGAAAATTTAAATGCTAGAGTAGATAATGAACTAGTGGATGGTGTATTGAGAAGTATGGTGTATCTAATAGAAATGAGAGTAGCTTGATAATTATATATATATATATATATATATATATATATATATATATATATATATATATATATATATATATATATATGTATGTATATATATATATATATATATATATATATATATATATATATATATATATATATATATATATATATATATATATATATATATATATATTTCCAACTTACAAACGAATTAGGTTCCAGAAGTCCATTCATGAGTAAAATTGTTCGTAACTTGTATTTAGGGGAAAAAAGGCTTTACAGTATATACATATGCAGTTCTGTACAGTAATTAGGCTAAAGACAACTGCTACAGATCTCTGTGCATCACCTGCTTGGCTAGTGCTAAACAGTCTCAACAAGTGGGGAGGGATACAATTCACCAACTCATCAGAGCAGTGAAAGAAGTAGTAGCGATAGAAAAGATAAATTGATGTACTTTTCGGCGAAGAGAATGAGAAGACAGACTATAAATAGAAAAGAGTTTCTGATGAGTCTGATTGCCCTAGATTCAACCCTATTAAGGAGATAGTATAATAACAAGCACCCCAGATGTGCGAGCAATATTCTAAGTAGCCACTGATGAAACCTTTAAAGCAGGGGTGTGCAACCTTTTTTCCCAAAGGGCCACTAGTCACGACTCTGTTGGTATGGAGGGCCACATAACCTTACTATTTCATGATATTTACTACGATCGAAGACATATTATGTGAGATTATACTAATAAATATAGATAATTAGTTTGTTACTGATTTTATTTAAATTGGGATCACAAAAATAAGAATTGTCTGAAACAAAAGTATTTTCCTTACTATAAATGAGCAAATGAAAGGCTACCGTACCTTATTATTATAATGTACAAACATAAATAATTACTTATTATTGGTTAACTGGGATCATTAACATAAGAATTATCAAACACAGACATTTTCCTAATCATTAATGAGCAAATGAAAGGCTACCCTAGTGAGATGGTTGATGTTGCATTTGGGACACCAACTCATCATTATCAGGCTGTATGGATGATGTGGCTACACGCAGGGTACATTCCAAATGTTCATCAGTAAGTAAAGACCTATGCTTGTTTTTAACTAGATTCATTTTTGAAAAAAGCTGCTCACATACATATGTGCTACCAAACACTGCCATCATTTTCCTTGCATGAGCAGAGAGTTTTGGATACACTGTTACTGATACATGCTTCTTATAAAACTGGTATACTGAACTATCATCAAACTTCTTTCTTAGTTCATCATTGCACTGTAGTTCAATTATTTCCATCTGTATGTCCTCGGGAATTGCTGTCACATCCACAGAAAAAGGAGAAGCATAGACTTCAATGGCTTGTGAATGTTTCTTGAGGTCACCAAATCTTTCTGAAAATTCCTCTCGTAAGACTGCCAATTTGTCACCATACTTCTGATACTGAGGGTTGCTAGTGTCATGGTTTTTCAGGGTAGGAAAGTGGGCTGGGTTTTGGTTTCTGATTTGTGACTCCCACAGACGCAATTTTATCTGGAAGCCTTTGATCAGTGAGAACATCTCATTTATTAATTGATCTTTTCCTTGAAGTCTAACATTCAATGCACTAAGATGATCAGTTATATCTACTAAAAATGCTAAATCACATCTCCATACCTTATCTCTCAATTCAGGGATAGCATTACCTTTCATATCTAAGAACAGCGCAATTTCTTCCAAAAGGTCATATGCTCTCTTCAACATTCCTGCTTTGCTTAGCCACATTACCTCACAAAAATAATTCACATCACTGTACTCTGCATCAATGTCTGCCATTAACTGATGAAACTCGCGGTGATTTAGACCTCCTGACCTAATGAAATTGACAGCTTTCACGAGAATATTAGTCACATGCTGAAAGTTTATTGTCTTTGCACATAAAGCTTCCTGGTGTATGATACAATGCAGGACAATAAGTGAACCGAAGTCAATATTTTGAGACCCCATTCTAGTCTTCAGTAATCCAACAACCCCATTTCTCTGACCAGACATCGCAGGTGCACCATCTGTTGTAATGGAAACTAAATTAGTGTAGTCCAGTCCAAACCTTGCCAGTGCTTTTACCAATTCATCAAAAATAGATTGTCCTGTTGTGGTCCCCTTCATGCTTTGTAGTGAAGCCATTTCCTCTGTAATATTATAGTCATTGTCAACTCCCCTAATATACACAGCCAGTTGTGCAGTGTCTGCGGTGTCACAACTCTCATCAAGAGCAACAGAGTATGAAGAAAAAGCACTAACTCGCTTGGCAATTGTACTTTCAATATTCCCTGAAAGACTGTCTATTCTTCTAGCAACAGTATATCTTGAAAGGCTTGGGTTCAACTAGTTTCTTTTTGTCAGGAAACATATTGTCTGAGGCTACACACAAACATTCTTTAACTACCTCACCATCAGAATACGGCTTGAGTCTTTTTGCAAGGATTTGACTAATCAAAAAGCTTGTTTTGAGAGATGCATCATATTCCTTAAGTTTCTTTGTAAACACTGACTGTTGTCCTTTCAGAGATTTCTGCAAGAATGATATTTTTTCTTTGCGTGCTTCACCTGTCATATTTTCATATTCTTTGTGCTTTGTGATGTAGTGTCTTTTGATGTTATATTCTTTTAAAACAGAAATGGTTTCATGGCACACAAGGCACAATGCTTTCCCCCCTGATTGTATGCATAAATATTGTCCAGTCCATTTCTCTTGAAAACTCCGGTTTTCATCTGAAATCTTGCGTTTTTTACTTGTAGAAGCCATTATTAGTGCAATAAGATCTCTCCTGCTGAGCAAAATATATAATAGGAAAAAATTAACTTCAAATTAAAGACTAACTCTAATTAAGTTGTTTATGTTGCAGTTCTGTGATTGGCTTTAGAAAACTTGCAAGAAAACATTTTGAGAATTATATATTTCTGATGAATATGTGGTATTAATTATATTGCAATCTATTACATTTTTCTTAATTAAAGGCTTTAATTAAGAATAATGTAATAGATTGCAATATAATTAGTACCAAATTTCAGCAGAAATATATAATTCTCAAAATGTTTTGCTTGCAAGTTTTCTAAAGCCAATCACAAAACTGCAACATAAACAACTTAGAGTTAGACTTAGAATACCGGTAATCACAAATCAACCACAACAAATGAAGCACACTGATTTCAGCACTTGAGTCTAAGATAAACTGAGAACTATATTAATTCCTGTACGGCTGTACTGCAAAGCATAGCAGAGAGTGTAAAAAGTGTAAACATCCAACCTTAAAAATAATTATCGTTTCGGTGTTTACAATGATCTTAAAAGGGGTTACTGATAACGATGACCCCTCGTACCATCGGTTATTGAGGAAGGGTTGTTGATGAAAACACGAGAGAGAGAGAGAGAGAGAGAGAGAGAGAGAGAGAGAGAGAGAGAGAGAGTGTTGTTGGAATATTCAGTTCGAGGCACTCTCTCTCTTTCTCTCTCTGAGGGCCGCACTATAGCTTATTTATTTTTAGGAGAAAGGGCCGCAATGAAAGCCTTTGAGGGCCGCATGCGGCCCTTGGGCCGCAGGTTGCACACCCCTGCTTTAAAGTTTTTAAAATATTGAAGAGAGGAAAAGGAATAACCAAAACTAAACAGAATTCCTATTTTGGATGCAGTTTTAGATATTTGGATTATGTGATTTCTCCCAGACATGTTAGAGGATAATTGAATTCATATATGATTATTGAATTAAGATGGAAAATTTCGTTAGTTTCAAAGATATATGTGCTATTGGGAGGAGAAGATAAAGAGATAGCCAGAGTTGAAGAAAGAATGATATGATACTGATTACAAGTAGCAGATGAAGGTTGTAAAGACATGGCAGAGGAAAAATGAAGGGTAGAATCAGCGGCAAAGCCTTGGAGAAAATAGGAAGATTGGGCTTGGAGAAGATTGTTGGTGAAGAGAAGGAGCAGAGTAGGTGAAAGAACAGAACACTGAGGAATGCCACTGGTAACTGGAAATGAGCCATATGTTGTATCGTCATCAACCACAGATATAAAACGGTCTAAGAGAAACCTGGAAATCAGAGAACAGAGAGAAGAGATAAAGCCATAAACTGCAAGTTTTGTCAACAGAGCCTTGTGCCACATTCCGCCAAAAGGCCTAGAGATATCAAGGGCGACAACAGAGGATTCCCCATAGTTCTTCAGAGAAGATGATCATACATGAGTGAAACAGGACAGTAGTACACCAGTGGATATTGGCTTGGATAGGCCATACTGGTGAATGAAAATAACCGAGTTAGATTCAAGATGTTTCAAGAGATGAAAAGTTAGCAAAGTTTTTAATAATTTAGTGTTCACATAGGTTAGAGCAATTGATTGGTAGCTCGAGGGAATAGAATGGTCTCCCTTCTTAGGTACAGGCTAGTCTAGAGCGTGCTTCTAAGATAAAGGATAGATATTTGTTGAGAAAATGAAGCAAAAAAAAAAAAAAAGGCAAAGCAAGGGAGCCAGTTTACCTGCAAACTCCTTAAGGAACCTTGCAGGGATATCATAGGATTTGGTTGCTTTGATTGTCTTTAGAGTGTGGAAAACCTTACTTACTTTACATAAAAGAATAGGGGAGGGCATACAGTTAGAGAGGGGTAAAGTACAAAGGTCAGATGAGCTGGTATCACTAACGGATGAGTTGGTAGAATAATGTGAGCCAAAGAGAGTGGCTATGATAGTGGGAGAGCAAGCTATAAAACCATCAGGACATATGAGAGGGTGAAAGCTGGAGTTACAGAAGTTTTTTAGAGTTTTTTTTTTTTACTAAGGACCAGAAACATTTACCAATGGGAAAGGAGTTAAGGTAAAGAACTCTCCTATTTAAAAAGGAATCTTTTGACCAATGAATATAAGCAGTGCAGTGATTACTATCCACAATGAAAACAGAACTATTTAAATCAGTAGGAGAGATTTTGTATGACTGGTATGCTCGATCCCTGGCCTGAAGAACCATGGAGCAGGAACAATCAAAACAAAGATTGGGGGAGAAAAAGTTTTGATAGAGGAGGCAATGAACACCATCATTCCCGAGGTTTTGATCTTAGTAACTTGTAGGGCTGGCTGATCAGGGTTGCAGGTCAGAAAGCAATAGTCATCCCATGGAAAGTCAAAAAGAAAGTTGGGTATGCTTGAAGTGCCAAAAACAGCACTGAAAAAGATAAATTGGTGGAGGGGGAGCAAAAATGGAAGAGATTGAGATCAAAGAGTGGTCAGAGTTACCAAGAGGGGAAAGTACAGAATAAGATTAGTTTGTAGAATTAGAAGTAAAGAATAGGTCAAGAGTGTTAACTGCATGGTCATGGAGATCGGGAATATGAGTAGCAATGTTTGACAATCTACTCCAGATCATGAGTGACTGAGAGAGCAATGGCTTCACTTTCTTCCACATCGCTGTGTGAAGAATGAAGCCACTCACTGTGGTGTACATTGAAGTCTCCAGTGTAGAGAGCTTTAGCATGTGGATGAGAAGATAGCAAGGACTCATGTCAAGAGGACAGATATTCAACGAAGGACATACTGTCAGTGGAAATAGGAGAGCAGTAGCAAAAGCAAGGAATGGTAGTGGTGAGCTAGATCTTCAGCCATAGAACATCAGAGTCTGGAGAGACCACAGCTGTTAGAAAAGCGTATAGCCAAAGAAACACATCTATCAGGAGGTGCAAGATTATGGACATAACTATTACTACCACCATGCTTGTGTACCCTCACACCAATAGTGGGGTCAACAAGATCTCCAGAGATTCTTAGCACCCCTAAATTCCGAGTACTATGGGCCATAAATTGTGAACCTTCCATAATTAAAGTGGAGAAGAGAAAAAAGAGAGCAAGAGAAACAGAGATGGGGAGTGTTGCGACTTGTCAAATGTAATAGGATAGTAAGAGATGTGTAACAATTACACCCGAATATTCAGTATAGAAGTAGGCATAGGGAATGAACCATGGCTGAAAGAAGATTTAACATGGAGCTGTCTTGGCCAGGCCTAGTTATATCCAAAATACCTTCATTTGCAGTATTGCAACCTACTACTATTTGGCAAAGAAAAGGGAAAAGAAGATAGAAAATGATAAATATTAAGATTTATCGTCAAAGTCTTCAGCGAATGCCTAGTATACACTGCTGAGGCTCCACTAATTCACCAGCATGGTTTGTCAGTTAATTCCACTTTCCAGTTATAGCTGGAGTAAAGCTTCTTAAATATTGATTGGTATTAGATTTAAAAAAAATGCAAACCTTGACATTGGCTGTATTTCAAGTAATACATGTAGATCTAATCAAGGTGAGTTCAACTGAATATCTATGTCACAAATAGGTGCTAATGTCATGAGTAATAAATTGTATTGCATTCAAGTTTTTATCCATTAATCTAAAATGAGAATCTACTGCCGATGACTATGCTGGGGAGCAATCCTTTGGACTAGGAAGTATGAAAAAAAAAATTCTTCTTAATAGATTTATCATAAAAAATCTTAAAAAACTTCAAGATACCAAATTTCTGAGCAACTAAGGAAAATATACAACAAATATGTTGCTTGGAAGTCAACTTGCTATCATATGTTACCCGTAGAATCTTGAACTAATAACATAATGTTAAGGGAACAACACTATAGTGACTGGCATGTGGATGACTAACGATTCTAGACCTCCTATTTTCAGAGTTTGTATTTAATTAGAATTTAGCATCATGATTCACATCTTGAACCTAGCACTAAGTTTAGCAGAGACTTAGCAACAGCCAGTCTCATGTACGGAGATGGAACAACAGCAGATAAGGTAGCATTACTAGCGCAAACAACTTATTTGTTCTCCAGACTTACCCACTTGTCATGAATATACATTAAGAAAAGCAAGGGGCCAAGAACACTACCCTGAAGGACACCTTAGATCACTCTACAAATTCGCTGTAGTATTCATCTAACATCACCCTTTGAGTCTTGTTACTTAAAAACTGCAGAATAATACTAAGGAAATAAACACCAACACCCATGTCTCTTAACTCAGAAATGAGATGGCCTCATGATTAAGAAGATCAAAAGCATTACTTAAGTCAAGTCCCATGATGAGTGCCTCATGACCAAAGTCCAAGTTTTTTGGAAATATGCAGAAATTGTTAGAAGTGCATCAAAAGTGCCTAGACCTTTGTAACAAAGGAACTACAGATTCAGATAGAGTCTTGCACACCATGCATAATTATAGATGCTGTAGAAGCAATCACTCCAAAAAATGAAGTAACGCTGTGTTTTCTGCTCTGAAAAAAAAAATCATATTTAGGTAGTTATTTCTATATGTGAACTACTGTGAAGTGTTGGTGGTCTAGATTTATACAATTGAAATAGAATATATAAACAAGTAAAGTAAATATTTGCGAAACTCGGTTTCTTGGTGTGGGTCGGAGGAACTCTCTGCTTCGCAAGCAGAAAAATGATCTCTGACGCTGAGGAATGTGCCCCATTTTCTGCAGTTTGAAAAGGAAAACTCCCCACCTAAAAGAGAAACGAATAAAAAGGGAAAATAAAAGAATATAATAATCATCGAAGAAATGCTCAAAAGGATTCGTGAAAGAAATCTTTGAGATGGATGGAAGGAAATCAGAAAACAAGGGTGGAGGAGGAGCAGTAGACCTAGTGGGGTCGTCCCCACCCTCCCAAGGTGAGCACCTATGTTGGATATGTAAAGCAGAAGTATTGGCTGAAGACACTGTATTTGAGTGTAGTGGTGCTAGAATCCATACAATATGTAGTATGATTAGCATTAACCTTTGGTGATACCTATGAACATTATGTCCTCCCTTATCCTTTCTTCAAGCAAAGTTCATTAGGTTCTTTGCTCGCTAAAGATGAGCAAGGCATCTGGTCCCGATGGTATCCCTGCAAGGTTACTTTAGGAGTTTGCAGATGAACTGGCTCCCATGCTTCGTCGTCTTTTTCGCCTCATTCTGTCAACCAGAATCTAATCTTCATCTTTGAAGCATGCTCTAGGGCAGCCTGTTCCTAAGAAGGGTGACTGCTCTATTCCTTCAAACTACTGACCTATGGCCGTAACCTCATATATTGCTAATGTTCCCGAAACTTTGCTCAATTCTCACTTCTTGAAACATCTTGAATCTATATCACTTATCTCCGATCACCAATACGGCTTCTGCAAGGCAAGATTAACTGGAGACCTCCTGTCCTATCTTACTCATGTATGGTCATCTTCTCTGGGGAGCTATGGAGAATCCTTTGTCATCGACTTGATATATCTAAGGCTTTTGACAGAGTTTGCCACAAGACTCTGTTAGCCAAACTCCCTGCTTATGGCTTTACCCCTTCTCTCTGTTCCCTGATTTCCAGTTTCATTTCTGACCGCTTTATATCTGTGATTGTCGACTGTGCAACATCTAGCCCATTCCCTGTTACCAGTAGTGTTTCTCATGGCTCTGTTCTTTCACCTACTCTCTTTCTTCTTTTCATCAACGATCTTCTTCAGTTCCCATCCTCCTCTCTTCTTCACACCTTTGCCGATGATTCTACCCTGCATTTACCCTCTGCCTTTTCTTCACAGTCTTCATCTGCTACTCATAATCAGTCTTGAATCACTCTTTCTTCTACTCTCAACTCCGATTTGCATAGGGTATCTGGGTTGGGCACCCAAAACTTAATTAAATTTCAAAACTAACGAAATTTACCCTCTTAATTCTATCAACATATTAGGAATCACATAATCCAAATATCTAAATCTGCATCCAAAAAAAAACTGGGGGTTCTATTTCGTTTTCGTCATTACTTTTCCTCTTTACAGGTCTTATCTGTCCCTGCTTAGAATACCACTCACACATCTGGGGTGCTTCTTCATATACTTATATGGATTCTCTTTCTCTTCGCCGTAAGGTATCATCCCTCTCTCTTTTCTATCGTTACTACTTCCATCTTGCTTGGATGAGTTGGTGAGTTGCATCCCTACCCCACTGCTGAGGCCACGTAACACTCGTCAAGCGGCCTCGTCTCACAGGTACTGTGTGTAGATTTGAAGCTCTCGGATTGGTTGGTGCAGGGATTGCTTCTTCCCATCCACTTCCAAACTTAGGAACTCTCTTCCCCCTTCTGTCTTTTTTAATTCTTATAATCTATCTTCCTTCAAAAAGTGGATCTATCGTCATCTCAGGGCCTAATCCACCATATCTCTAGGTCCTCGGTACTTCGTCTAATTCTTTCAGCCTGTCCATTTCCTGTTATTTATCATTATCCCATCTCTGCCTTGTCCTTAACCTTTTACGTTTTCTTCATCTTAATGTTTTATTCGTGCCCGGGCCTTTATTGATGAGGGCAGTTTTCTTGCCTGTCCCGGTGTCACACTCACAAAAAAGACCCTGTGTAGCCTTAAAGAGTAATTACTCTACGTTAATCCTATACGCTGATGAGATGAGAAAAGAACTAAAAGATGTAAATGATAAACTAAAAAATGCAACGAGTAAAATAAATGAAGACAACGAAGAGCTGAAAATGACTTTCATGACTAATATCGATGATCTCCAGAATGAGAGTAAGAAAAAGCATGGCAGCCTCTATACAAATAAAGCCGGACCAGAAACATAAACGAATGCAGTGAAGAATATATTGATTGTTAAGCCAAATGATGGGAAAATTGCTGATGACTAAAGGAAGTAAATAATAAATTCCTCAACTATACATATTGATAGACTTAAGACAACAAAGAGCAGTTCACTCTTTATGAATTTTTCAACTAAGGAGAATTTGTGGAAAGCAAAGAAAGCTTTAGATGATGCAGACGCGTTAAATACTATAACTAGCGTAGGACACATATTTGCCCCTAAGATCATGATCACATATGTAGAGAAACCAGTCTCGAATAGAGATGGTGATGTGGAGGAGAAAGAAAGAGTTGAAACTATTGTAAGGAGTAATAAATATCTGCAGAGCGTAAGTGAATGATAATGATGACTTGAGGCTCGTCAGAATGAGCCCTGCAAAGAATTGATTGAAACAGGTGACCCTTAAATGTTCACCTTAGGTAAGAAAAAAAATATTGGAAAATGGTGACCACATCTGCATGGAATCATGCAGACACAAAATGTACAACAGTTATCATGTTATTGTGCGTTATTATTGTCAGGAGTATGGATATAAAGAAGAAAAATATAAATATAAAGCAGAGGGAAAAGATCCTAGTTGTGGTGTGGACAACGTTCAAATGGGCATCAAACAAAAACAAGTAATGTAGGCGAAATGAATATGCAGATTATGTGCACCGAGGAAATTCTTCAGACATTGATCATGGAACATTTGATAGGAACTGCCCAATGTACAACAATGAACTTGGGAAAATTAACAGTAATACGAATCATGGCTTCTAATAGTCTATTACATTGTGCGATATAACGCAGGTTAAAAGCTCATTGGAAATTCGTTGTGTGTCAGTGGAATAGAGAAGAAAGAGTACATGAGCTATGAGTGATTGCAAAATAATTGTGTTTAGATGACGCTGGCCAAAGAGATTTTTTTGCACTTGTTAATATGGTAAACAGTGTCAGGAGGGTGTTGGGGGTCGTCACGTGATGAAGTGGTGAGAGTACCACCAGCTATGGCTCTCAGGCTTCATGGCAGAAGATCCTTTTCTCTTACCCTGTGGAGGACCCAAGCAGTGTGATGGAGGAGAATTGTGTAACCTTTATCCTCGAGGAGTTAAGAGGGGTAATTTGGGTAAATTGGCGTATGGTGTGTGTGCTTTAACTTTGCCACCCAATTACAAGAGTGATTGCGGCCATTGCATATGCATGTAAGTATGACCTGTATTTGTTAATCCGTCCCCTAAGGTGAGGGACAATAATACTGCCACCGTGTTCCCCTGCGGATTATGAAAATCAACTAAATGGGACATCTACGTGGAGTAGGATTACCTTCCATCTATTCTCATCCCACATGGCGTCAAGGGTTTTCTCTGATTAGGCTATCCCCTTATAACGGGGATTATAGCTCTTATATATAGATAGATAGTATATTAATATGTGGCCTGAGATATTCATTGGATAGTTTAGACTGCTTTAAAACGTCAGGAGATAAACTTTTGCAAAGAATTGCATTGTACTTTACCAAAACCAAATTAATATTTCCAGGAGGGTGATCATGTCGACGAATATGTAGTTTTTTAAACAGTGCATTAAATGAGGCGGAAGATTACTAAAACAAGTATTTTACAATATAGATAACTTATTTTTTTAGTTGCAGATCTAAAGGGTAGCCACAAGCACTTTTGTCTCTTGTCTGAACTCATGATGCAGTTGGTTATGCTAATGCTTCGTCAATCTCTATTTTATATTCATTATATTTACGGAGTAGACAGAGGCTACTCCACTGTTTCCTCCTCATTCTTGCCATGGAAGAAGATTCCTATTCATAAAGGAAAAAATCGTGCTGTCGAGTCTTCCCTAACACTGCCATTCCCTATTCTGTAGTCATCATACCTGCTGAGCTAACAGAGGCTAGAAGATGACGGACGACATTGATTCTTCCAAATCCTCAGCGTCATTAAGTTTAAAAAAAAATCTGTATGCACAGCAGAACTAATCATCTGAGATTTTGGTGTTATTGGTTCCACATATGCCTTACCATTAGCAGTTATGTAATTCTTATACATATTGAGCCAACAAGGACTAAGAGACAGCAGACAACGCTGTTGTTATTTGAACAAATTATCTTAGCCTATGTAGTCACCGTGGTTCAATCGGTAGCGTCCGCGACTCTGAGGCGTCAGGTCGAGGGTTCGCGCCCCGTCACGGCCTGAGGTTGGCAAGGGCATGCACTCAGGGTAAGATTGCATCTGCCAAACAAGTCCTTTGCAAGGAGGCAACCGTCCTAGCCCTTGGTTGAAAAGGGAGTCCGTGACGTAAAACCGGAACAAACAAACAAGCAAACATCTTAGCCTATGGTGAGATTGCTATTATTATTGCCCTCTATTTTCCCTTGTGTACACTTTAAACCAACTGAGTGAGACAAGGCTAAAAGACGAGACTACTGTTCCACCCACATCCTTGTCATTATTATGTGAACAAAATACATCTTTGCCATGAAAGGAAACATGTTCTAGCTCGTTGTCTGGTATGATTAACCACTCTAATAGCCATCAGGACACTGAAGGCTTGCCAAGGCAGATGCATGAGTGGGCATTTTATTTACACTTATCTTTTATTTTAGTTCATTTTTATTTATTTATTTATTTATTTATTATCTTTACTTGGAGGAGGAAGATATGACATATTCAAGATTCCTTAGAGCAACTCTCTCCACCCTCTCTTCAGCCCAACATGCTTATACCTTCAGCTTGACCCCTCTACCTTCATCTAACCTTCTCCCCACCTCTGAGTGGGTCGCCTTCTACTGTGGTATTAGATTTGGGTCACTTTCTCTCTGTTCATATGCACAGGTCATTAAACCTGATGCAATAGTTGAAGTTTGAAGAGTAGAGAGTGCATAAAATCAAAGAGAATACATGATATTAGATAGAGCAAATGAAATGAGAATGTAGGGGACCGCCGTACACCGTAATCAATAGAGATCGACTCGGGAGGTGATGGACCCGCGTTCAAGCCCAGGGAGGAGGGATAGAGGAAGGACATCAAACCTAAATTCTCAATATTCAACCCATCTGTTTCCCACCTCCAAATGGGGACTAATAGTACGTTAAAAAATGAAATGAGAATATACAGAACACAATAAAGTGGCAGAATAAATATGCATAAAATGAAAGAGAGAGAGAGAGATTTAAAAACGATTCAGATCAGAATACCTGGAAACAGAGAAAGACAATATGCCAAATTAAACGCTAAATTGTACTGAATGCCTAAAATAAGATATATATATATATATATATATATATATATATATATATATATATATATATATATATATATATATATATATTTATATATATATATATATATATATATATATATATATATATATATATATATATATATATATATATATATATATATATGAGGTCTAAAGGTTTGTTGGGTGATGAGGTATGGGACAGAAACAAATGGAGAACACTGGCCAGAAACATCGACCCCACATAAAAGTGGGAAAAAATGTAGACGAAGAAGATATATATCTATATCTATCTATCTATATATATATATATATATATATATATATATATATATATATATATATATATATATATATATATATATATATATATAGAGAGAGAGAGAGAGAGAGAGAGAGAGAGAGAGAGAGAGATAGAGAGAGAGATTAAATGAAATGATTGTTGTTAATACCGGTGATGGAAAGATTTCCATTTCTCTGTGACATGCGAGACTTACCGTTGAAAGAAAAAAAAACTTAAGTGTGACGGTTTAGTCTAAACAAAAATACTAAAAAAATATTACTAATTTGTACAAGGACAGGGAATAATATTTTCAAATGACTATCAATTATGATATACAAACAGCATTTTTACCATGCACTTTTCTAGATTAGTGGTTTGCAACCTGTGGCCCACTGCTGGGCCATGGGCAGCTCTCATTAGAGCCACCGACATCATCTAAAATTAATTTGATAATTGAAAAAGTGTAATTAGATTACAATGCACATGAAATATTTACCGTTAATGCAGGGGGCCAGCGCTTAATTTCATATATGAAAAAGTAGAACTGATAAAGTGTTACGAATATGCTTTTTCATGATTGTATTGTCATCAATACA
>JAXCGZ010005844.1:0-17500 GCA_037179515.1 Halocaridina rubra
ATATATATATATATATATATATATATATATATATATATATATATATATATATATATATATATATATATATATATATATATATATAATTAATTTCTTTCTTATTAGATAATCAGATTTCTCATCTCATTCCTATATATATTTTTCCTCTGTTATTTTGATTTTAATGTCAGTTGAATCCAGTAACCAGCTGACCTCGCTGTGCTCGCATTTGGCCACGCCCACGAAACTAACCACCTTCCACCCATTCAACCACTTTCTGCCCATTACACCCTCCAACCCAACTGACCAACATATCAGCATTCCATCTTAATCTACCCACGCTCCTCTCTCGTTTCGCCTTGCTTTCTCTCAACTCATTCAGGGGGTGGCTGAGTCAGAGCTGTACTCTCATACAAACGGTTGCCTATGGTCAAGTGTACCGTGAAATTATTTAATTGTTCTTATTTTTTAAAATATTTTATCGATGAGTGTATATGGGGTACGTGCATGCAAACACTTCCTCTTATATAGAATTGTTTATTGTTTTTTTTCGTTATGCTCTATTTATGCAAGCAGATGCTTATGTTAGCAAATGTTGCCACATTGTACTAATTCCCGTTATGAAGGAAGTTCTCGCTTTGTTGTAATAATAGGATTTTTTTTTCTTTTTTTAGATTTTTAAGGTGATGTTCAACAAATATGTAATTGTTGTCAGAATATTGATGTATTTCTCAATTCGAAAGGCTAATAGAAGGTATAATAGGATGAAGTGGAAAAAACGCACCTCATGCTATATCTAAGTTCGCTTTCCTCAGTTATACTAACGTAAATAAATCTAACCTAACCTAATATTATAAAAAAAGTCCCCCCCTTTCTCTCCTTATCTGTTTACTATTATGCACTGTTTCTTCTGTTGTTAATTTTGAGGAGCGTTTTCTTCAGCTAATCCGTATAATAGATATCTTGAAAATGATTGGATCATTACAGACAAATTTGCGCAAAAAAATATATATATATATATATAAAAATAAAATTAAAAAATAAATAAATAATATATATATATATATATATATATATATATATATATATATATATATACACACATATATATAATTAATTTCTTCTTGGTATTAGCTTAGACTTTTGAGCCCCAGCCCTCAATCTGTTACAGTTGTTGTTGTTGTTAATACCTGAACTTATGGGCCCTCTGGCGTACCTCACTCTTATGCATTGTTTTCTCACAGATCGGTCTATCTTAAACGGTCATCCTCGTACGGCACTTAGTGTGGTGGGTGTATCCTTATCATTTTCTTTGTCATTAAAATATAAGAATCGCTGCACACATGCTCGTGCTGGCACTTACACACAAATACATAGGCGCACGTACACACACACGTACAAGTGCAAGAAGGCCCAAGCTTGACTACTCGGTAGTAGGAGTACAACTTCAAGAGACAGAAAATGAGAGAGATCTAGGAGTAAACATACTGGCAGATTTGTCTCCAGAAATACATATAAATGGCATAATAAGGGCAGTATATGCTTTCTTATCAAATGTAAGGGTTGCCCTTAGGCACATGGACAAGGAAATATTCAGAAATATTTATGCAACCTATGTGAGGCCAAAACTTGAATATGCAGCCCCCTTTTGGAATCCGCACTAGAATAAGCACGTAGGTAAGCTTGAAAAAGTTCAGAGACATGCCACAAAACTGGTGCCAGAAATACGCAATCTCAGTTATGATGAGAGGCTGAGGGAATTAGACTTATCATCACTCGAAGCTAGAAGATTGAGGGGGGATATGGTGACAGTCTTTAAATTCCTTCATGGTTATGATAGAGTGGATAGGGATCAATATTTTGATATGACTGGCTCTACAACTAGAGGACATATTTTGAAGTTTCGTAAGAAAACTTTTATGCAGGATGTAAGGAAGTAATTTTTTAGTGTAAGAGTAGTTGATAATTGGAATTGGCTAAGCGAGGAGGTAGTTAATGCTAACACAATATATAGTTTTAAGGCCAGATACGATTAGTATCACTAAGCACAAAATGGAATCGATCAGGAGACGGGAAGATACGAGCTTTGGGCCCTTTCCCGTAAGCACAATTAGGTAATCACTCACACACATGTTGAGGGGAACAGTTGACAGCTGGTGATATATATATATATATATATATATATATATATATAATATATATATATATATATATATATATATATACGCTCGCACACACTGTTCAAGCAGATAAGATAGAGTATGGACCATTCATACAGTAGCTATTCCGAAGACCGAGGGTAATACCAAATAGAGTAAGAAGTTAAAATATCAAAAACTGAAACATGGAACAGGGGGAGACCAACTGCAATTACTTCAATTTTTTTTATATAATTGAATATTTTAATAAAGGATATATTCCTGCTTGATTTTATCCTTACTAATATTCTTTCCTATTTATGATTGTAGGTATGAAATACTGATTAATATCAAATAATTGAATCACAGATATACGGTCTCTTCAATATATATATATATATATATATATATATATATATATATATATATATATATATATATATATATATATATATATATATATATATAATATATATATATATTTACACAGAATTTAAATATGGTATAGCTAATTTTTTTTGTCCAGGGCAATTTCTCTCTTGAATATATCAAAAATAATATTTTTTTCTCCTTCTAATGGCTTTCTTTATACTGTGTGGTATCTAATATTCTTAGAGAGCGCCTTTGACCTTTGGAAGTTAACATTACAAATATCTTATGGTCTTTAATTTAGATGTAGGGCATTTAACTTCTTGAAGTGCGTACCACAAGTAGGATTCTCTTCTAAAGCTTGTACTGAAAAATACTGCATTGTACCTTGTTCTTTTTCATCTTTTTTTTTTCACTTATCACTATTAGTGAGTGAACACAGACGGATTGAAGCTGGGGAATCAAGGCTGGATGCCCCTACTAGCGCCCCGTCTTGGTCCAGATAAACGTGGTTCCGTCACTTCCCGACTCGAGCATTCTATACTTACGTTACGGTATCTATAATAAGATTTTAATAAAACAGCATCATACAAAAATGAATCTTTATTTACATTACGCTAATGAAGATACTATTGAATGTCATGGCTTGATATGTTGTAGAGATGTAATTTATGATGATTAGTATATGCTTACCAATACTTTCTTTGACAAAGATGATCTATCACTATGGCGACACTATTTATATTGTATACAAAGTTTATTCTTTTCCTCGCCAAGTCTTCTATTTTAACTATGCTCTACAACCAGTTTGCAGAAAGAATATACTTTTTTTATTTTCATCATAGAATGAAAGTATTGGGGATTTACTTTGAACCTTGTATTTTTAGTCCATTTTTTTTTCTCAAGTCCTGATTTTCTCATGACTTGGCAATAATTTATGCAAATATGATATGTCTCTCATAATTAGACATTTTGTAAACAGTAATTTTCACATGAAAATAATACAATGCTTAGCTATTTTCACTCATGCTGTGTATTAGGGTTTCACAGGATAGAATTGTTCTACCAAATATTTTTTTTTTCGTGAAAATTGAGACGAAATTCGAAGTCGAATTAATTTATTGAGTAAAACCACAAGACAGTTTTTCCATCTTAATCCGGCATTTAATTAATAACCTCTGAAAAACAAAATTAAATTAAAGTCATGTAAAGAGACTCAACGGTTACTTCGATCAATACTCTAACCAAAGATGGATAACTGTGTAAATTATATTTTCCTAACTAGTCATGCTAAAACTAAGATAAATAACAAGCGTTAAAATTATATTTTCCTAACTAATTATGTAAAGAAATAAGATATCACCCTCATCTCGTGTATGTGGGATCAAAAGAAGTGGCTACGAATATATAAAATTATGAACAATGTATGAGCGACAAAGGCATGACATTGGGTTTATCTTTTTTATCATAACCTCGTTGATCTCCTTTTGGTACAGGTCAACCAGCTGTCTAATCATTAAGTCTGTTGTATTTAGATTCAAAAGGGGTTGCTTCGCCACTGCTGAGAAGAGAGAGAAGAGAGAGAGAGAGAGAGAGAGAGAGAGAGAGAGAGAGAGAGAGAGAGAGAGAGAGAGAGAGAGAGAGAGAGAGAGAGAGAGAGAGAGAGTCTTTACAAGAGGAAGAAGAGGGTGGGCACTGGCGCATATACCCCATCTGCACCCGTCATACCCACTGGCATATCTCTATGCGTGGGTCCAAGTATGCAATTTTTTATCTTGACTCTGTTCGAAATAGACTTGAATAAATACCTATATGAATAGAAAATATCTAAATAAAAATAGTGGGCGCCATATGCAAGCTAAAATATTTGGCATTTACAGAATTCCCAAAAGATAAAGAATATCTGACAATGATCTCTAAGTATAGCTTTCACATACCTATAACTAATATAATTGCGGTATTTACATAGAGATGATAGAAAGGGCAAACGCAGCTACTCTATAACACCTACTCATTTTTGAAGATAAATAATTAAGTACATCTGATACGAGTCCCATAAATATTTTATATTGTACAGATATTTACAAAAGACAAATTGGTTTATCTTTATTGATTCCATAGTTAATGAGTGATTACCCTTTGATTACATTTTTGCTGTTTGAAAATTTCATACACTGGGGGGTTGTAGAATACATGATGACATTTCATATTTATATTGTAGTGACAAACTTTCTCAGTATTATATTGTACCTTAAACAATTTTTATCAGGCATTCAAAACTCATCCAACGACAAGATTTACCAACACAAATATATGTACAAAACTGAGAATACCGTTTCCAGATGCAAAATATTTTTGGCAGCAGTTTTTCTTTTGACAGTGTCATCAGACGTACTGAAACATGTTCACAAACGAGAGTATTTGCTCTCTTAGACACTACAGAAAACATATTTTGGTAAGCCCATAAACTTTTTACTAACACACGCTGTTATTTCTTATCCGATGCACTAAACATCATTGCACAAATATATTGTGAGACATTTTATATTTTGAGCTTTCTATTATATATATATATATATATATATATATATATATATATTATATATATATATATATATATATATATATATATATATATATATATATATATATATATATGAATAAAATCCACCTTCATCACAAGAGGGCTACATATTTTATGAAATATATATATCACCTTTAATCTTTCATTTGGGTTTTCGCTAATTTGCTACCCTTAATGTTTAATTTGCGGCGTATACCCTCAAAACATTTACGAAAAAGATGAAGTTTTTCTTTTAACCAGAAAGCGTATATTTAATGGATATTAATTTCCACTGACTAGGACAAATTTATCACTGTGAATATAGCCAATAAGTTCATTGTTCATATCTGTATTAATGCTTAGTTGTCTATGATTACTCTTAACACACTCAAAGAACTTGGCATTTACAAAATGAAGACAATTACCTCATTCGTTTGGCACATTTAGAAGACTATTCATTCACCGAAAATAGTCAAGGTTGTACCCTAGATTTTTTCGCTGTAGGAACATGAGAATTTCCCAAAAGGGTGGTCGCTGTCTCTCATTGGGCCTCCAGCAGGAGGTCATCATGTCATAGATTTCTCTAGGACAAAGACTAGGCTGAGGTAGGAGCATCATCCCAGTGCCATCACCATGATAGCAATGTGATAAGTTTTCTAAAACTCCTTCGTCACTTAGTTTATCATACGGTTGTTGTCGGCCCATAGTAAGAATTTCCCACAAAGTAACACCAAAGGACCAAACATCACTTTTAGTAGAAAATTTTCCTTGAAGAGCAGACTCCCATGCCATCCACCTAATAGGAAGCATGGAATGCTTTTCGTCGTTTATGCGGTAGTAGTCCCTTGAATAAAGTGGTCGACACATCCCAAAGTCTGATATTTTTATTGTGAGATCTTTCCCCACCAGACAGTTCCGTGCTGCAAGGTCTCGATGGATTAAACTCATGGACTCTAAGTGTTTCATACCTGATGCAATTTGGCATGAAATATGAATCAGTCCACCATAACTAAGAACAGGGGGATCACTGATGTTTACAGAAGCTATGGAGCTTTGACTGCCAGCACCCTCTGAAACATGTTTTTGTAGGAACTTATATAAGTCACCATAATCCATGTATTCTAAGAGCATACAGAATGGCTCAGATATACTAATGATACCCAGTAACTTTACAATATTTGGATCATCAACCTGGCTCAATGTGGAGTACTCCTGAAGAAAATCTTCTTTTATTTCTTTGGGTGCTCCTACTTTCAGGCTCTTTATAGCCACCAGTCCTGATATATTTCCGGCAATGTGTTTTGCTTCACAAAGTTGTACAACACCAAAGGTACCTTCTCCAAGATTTTCAACAACCTTTATGTGATTTTTTGATATTTCAGGGACTTGATGCCCTTTCCCCAATTTAGAAATATCCGTCATAGCATATTTCACAGAGCCTGTAACACTTTGTATGTTTGAAGATTGACACAGTAAGGGTGCAGTATAGTATTCCTGTTCAGGGGGAGGGGGCAGAGGAGGTACAGGAGGTGGCAATGAATTTTCCCGAAGAGTTCGAGCAGTTGGTAATGTCACAGGAGGTAGTGTGAGTGGAACTGGAGGGGGTGGGGAGTATACTTCTGAAAATGGAGGTGGTGGGGTAACATTCATATCAGGCACAGCATAATCCACAGACTCATCTGTATCAAATGGAATAGGGCACTTAAGAGGCATTTCAGAAGGTGTACCATCTCTTGCAAGAGTGTAATATCCATCATTATGAATTGGTCCCTTAAATGGTGTGTGATATGTGGATAGTGATTCTTCATCAAGAGCAACATGCCCATATAACTTTCCTTTTGCTCTTGAATAACCATTAGACATTGGAGTTAAGTTGACATTGATATGCAAGTCCTTCATTTTCATAGAAACCTTTTTAGCATCTAAAGTATTTTCAGATTTTGGAGAAGGCTTCTTGGCAGACTTTTTAAGTACCCTGGCTCGATAATATACAATGCCAATTGCAAATGGAATCATTGCTAGTATCACACCAAGAGCTACTAATCCTCCAAGCAATACAGATGATGGGGACTGTTGTGCTGAAATAGCAGGAGCAAGATCGGCTAAACTCTCAGTTTCAATTTCCTCTGTTGGGATGGTAACAGATGGTTCCTCTTCCATCAGTTCACATCTACAAGGAACTGTGATAAAAAATGAATAGTATATGTATTTTAATATTCAGGTGGGCAGTATACTCAACTTTTGTGCAAGACAATAATTAGTAGCATACTCATTAAAACTATACTGAGATTTGAAAATTTATCATAATAAAGGAGCTAAATACTTTTAAGTTGATAGTTAACCTCAACTGCTAAGTACACCTCTTAAACATAACCAGCACTTGAAATGTGTCATGTATAATTTTTTTATGATTGAAAAAATATTTTTCTTTTATGTGACTGTCTATTTTCCTCTACTGGCTATTTTTAAAGTGATTCCAAAACTTTATTATGGCTGATATATAAGATACTGATGATACTGTACTCTTCTGGAGCCATATTAAATCTGTTTATTTCAGCAGCACATGACAGGTTTGGTGTCAGTTCTCTCTGATCAAAGCCAAACGTCTAAGCAAACGCAATAATCACTGAATGAGAAATACCCAATAGCAAGTAATCAAACTCGATGAATAAATAAGTTTTTGGAAAAGGAAACAGGATATCGTCTAATATTATTCGTAACATGTGAAATCTTAGATAATACAATGAATACTCACCTGAGTCAAATGCAACTTCAGATATCATCATCCACCGAAGTGAGAAATATAGCTGTAGTTTGACATACTTTCCCGCCATATTGTGGAGATTGATTGTCACATTACGGGCGTTTTCAAAGATCCGATCCACGACATATTCATATTCGACCGAGGGAAGGACATGATAGTACTTGCCTCCCGCACTGAATAAAACACGGGCATGCGAGAATACCTGATGGATGTAATCAGGCATATTTTGTCAGCATGTGAAATTGCCTCCAAATCTATTTAATTTTAATATAGAACTTGAGATTAGTTATTTTCATTTATTTTACATAAGTACCACCAAGGAAAAATGGGTGAGTAAACAAAGTACCTGAGTATCCTTTGTGAAGAAGTTGTTGGCATAAATGTGCAACATCGAAAAATTCCTAACAGAGTCAAATTCAAAAGTAATTTCGATGGGATCCTTTCCTCGTGTGTCATTCTTCCAGCCAACCCATTCATAACCTATTAATAAGTAAAAGACGTACATTTTATGACATTGGAATATTACCAGCCCCTAAAGTAAAAATGCACTTCAAAGTACAAATATTCAGTTGACCCATATACACAAATAATATATACTACTACTACACACACACACACCACATCCCCCCCACACACACACAATCACATTCACTAACACACCAATTACATGCAGGCATACATACATATATAGCTAGATACATACATATATACATACATACATATTAACCTTACCTCTCCCTTTGCCTAGGGCATCAACTCGGAAATTGGTATGTCCCGTCTCTCCATCTGTAAGCTGACCTAAACCTCCAAAGAGGAAGCCTTCTTTGCGAGTGCCATCATAAGTTAGGTCACGCAAGGCATCACCACCTCCACGAACGTCACCATCGGGCATCGAGTAGAATATCAAGCCATCTTTAAAAAAGAAATTATTGAAGAGGTCATAATTATTACACCATCATATGGTTTAAATGTTTTTTATACTACAGATGCTGAGGAACAATTTTCCAATTTGAATAACTCCCACATGTCTATATTCTCGTATTCATTACATGCACATAATATCATAATCAGTGCTTTATATTATCGTTGAATTTAGGATAATATTTATTATATTATTTAAAGATACTGACCCAAGTAATGACAACCGTAAAGCTCGACCCTCATGCATACTGTTCTTGGATGGTCGCTGTGAGGAACAAAGCGAACGCGAGTGGCAATGATAGGTGGGCTCAGCTGTGACGTTTGGGCGAGATAAGTGTTGCTGTTTCCCTCCAGTAGCTGAGGGGGAAAATATAAATACCTGAATGATTACTCTTCTTTATCTGAAGCTCTACCCATATTCGTATAGGGGTTTCCGTACACCAGTTGTCTCTTGGAGAGAAGCATTGGTTTTAACTTAATAGTTTTACACCTGGGGGTCCTTCCTGTCACCTATCCTTGTCATTGATCCAGGCATGGGATCGGCATCAAGCTGAACTAGCTTGCTTCCCCATTTAATGGATTATTAATGCCTTGGTTCTTAATAAATACCTTTGAAGTATATTCAAATACAATTCTCAGTTGCAGAGCGGCTTTTTATGTGATTGTGCTTTTGTTTCACTCTTCTGTATCTGTTACAGGTATACAGTAATTCGATTTTCTCTCATATTGATTCGATTAATCATGCAAAGTATGTAATAAAAGGGTATTATTACGATCATACATGTTGTTAGATTAAGTTGTAATTGGATAATAGAGGTTTTATGGTGCTTTTTGGCTATTCATTTTAGTCGAAAAAAAAAACAATTATTTACATTTACCGTCTCCCGCATACTTGCAAAAGGTCTTACAATGCAAGTTCCGATACTATATATTATTATAGCAATGTAAATGTCAATACTATCTCTATTATTATAATAAACTCGCGAAATCTCACCTCTTCACCTCTTCCATCCGTGTAGGTCACCCAGTGCTCCAAACCAGGTCTCCACAGTTGCAGTTTGTAGTGTCTGGCAAATTCTCTTCCTTGCCCGTTGCCAAACCTGCCTTGCACTTCAACCTTAGTAACAATATGGAGTCCACCAAGGTTGATTTCAAGGTATTCTTTACCCTCACGATAGACCATTTCCCGTGGGCACCACGCTCCACCACCACGTTCCACATGAGCCCTTTAACAGTGGAAAACATGGATTTTCATAAGCTCTTATTTCTTTTGGACGGAATAAATAGTCTCTACAGTTTCCAATAGCTTTTATTGGTATGATCCAGTTTTACTAGATCTATTATGGTAGATCAGATTCCTTCCAATAATATATATATATATATATATATATATATATATATATATATATATATATATATATATATATATATATATATATATATATATATATATATATATATATATATATATGTATATATATATATATATATATATATATATATATATATATATATATATATATATATATATATATATATATATATATATATATATATATATATATATATATATATATATATAAATAATAATATATATATACACATATATATATATATATATATATATATATATATATATAATTATCATCATTATTAATAGCTATATATATAAGTAAGTGCAAAGTTTTACCATACAGCACTAAATGGTTAGGAAGCCCACCAGTGAAACAACACAGAAAATAACGTAATATTTCGGGTTCTAACTGGATATCTTCTCAAGCACAATTGAATAACAATAGCAATAAACCTAATAATAATAATACCAGGAATGCTAACAATAGTAACAACAATAACAACCAAACCAATAATGTTAATAATAACAAAAACAACAGCAATAATAATAATAAAAATAATAATGATAATAGTAAATACTATAGTGACAAAAACAGTATTAAAGACAAGAAACAATAAAAATAGGAATAATAGCAATAAACCCACTAAAAATAGAAATACACAACGAAAAACTACAATATGGTTGAGAGTTTATCTATCGGAATGACTTTGTTGAGGCTGTGCTGCAGAAGAGTGTGCACACATCAACGTATAAAATCATAGGATTGATTGGAGTGGTGCCATTATGTTATTCAAAAGCACTTGCCAATTCAAGCGGAAAATTGTGGAATCTTTCCTCATTAAAATGAAGGACAATCTCAAGTTATCTAGGGGGCAATGGGCCCCTGAGGTAATTGATAAAACTCTTCTGAAGCACAGCCTCAACACAGTCATTCCGCAATATAAACCCCCGACCATATTGCAGTTTTTCGTTGTGTATTTTTTTTTTATGTGTTAATTGTAATTATTCCTATTTTTATGTTGTTTCTTGTTTGTAATACTGTCTTTGGCACTATTTTTGGTATTACTTTACTCTTATCATTATTATTTTTATTATTATTGTTGCTGTTGTTATTGCTATATTTGATATTATTACTATTTAGGTTGTTATTGTTGTTACTATTGTTAGCATTCCAGGTATTAATATTATAATAAGGTTTATTATTGTTATTTGTATTATTATTAGTATTAGTCTTATCTTTTTCAATATTTTTATTTTTATTTTTCTATTGTCTTCACTATCTTGCATATTTTTATTAATTTTTATTTTTTGTTATTTATTGTGCTTTCATATTCTTTCAATTTTTATTAATTATTTATTTTGTCATTTATATGTATATGCACATATGTGTGTGCGTGAATATGTGTGTATGTATATGTATTTATATGTATATGCTTATGTATGTGTATGTGCATATTTGTGAGCATGTGTGTATATATGTGTATATATATTATATGCACGCGTATATATATATATATATATATATATATATATATATATATATATATATATATATATATATATATATATATATATATATATATATATATATATATATATATATATATATATATATATATATATATATATATATATATATTTGTGTATGTACATGTATATAGGTATGTGTGTATATGTGTATGTGTATGTATGTATATTTATGTGCTTAATAAATATATATATATATATATATATATATATATATATATATATATATATATATATATATATATATATATAAATCAATTTTTACCCCGACGGTGACTTAAACCTAGAACTTATAATTACTAAGTCAAGGCACTACCAACTACACCACAGAAGGTTAAAAGGAATCAGACCTTATAGCTTATATCTGCTATACTTAGGAATGAACGCATTCTGTCTGAATGCCACTGTGTTCATATTACAGATTCCCCAACCTCACTCGTGGTTTCGTTTTTGCGTTTAATTCAACATCCAATCTCATTCGGGACCAACAATAATCAAATAAGCACATTACATATGTGAAAACATGAATCATTTTTTACCCCGACCGGGACTTGAACCTAGAACTTATAATTACTAAGTCAAGGCGCTGCCAACTACACCACAGAAGATTAAGAGGAATCAGATCTTATAGCTTATATCTGCTATACTTAGGAATGAACGCATTCTATTTGAATGCCACTGTGTTCATATTACAGTTTCCCCAACCTCACTTGTGGTTTCGTTTTCGCGTCTAATTCAACTCCCAATCTCATTTGGGACTAACAATAACCAAATAAGCACATTACCATATGTGAAAACAAGAATTATTTTTTACCCCGACCTTGTATATATATATATATATATATATATATATATATATATATATATATATATATATATATATATATATAGAGAGAGAGAGAGAGAGAGAGAGAGAGAGAGAGAGAGAGAGAGAGAGAGAGAGAGAGAGAGAGAGAGAGAGAGAGAGAATCAGCATAATTTTTAGTTTATTATTATTATCACTATTGTTATAATTATCATTTTTATTATTGTTGCACTAGTAATATAAATCAGTACTGCCATTAGACGTTCCGAACTGAACAAGATATAACATTTATTCACATTGTCAATCTAATTTCATCCATTTACCAATTTTTTTTTCATTGTGTATGCTAAAATTATTCGGGCAGTTAGTCATATGCCATAGTTTAAGATATTTTTCCAGTATTTTCATATTATTACATTAATTATAATAGACACAGGACAGTAAAGTAAATAAATTCATGTTAATACTGAATACAGCAGAATAGACGTAAGGACATGCTCTCTCTCTCTCTCTCTCTCTCTCTCTCTCTCTCTCTCTCTCTCTCTCTCTCTCTCTCTCTCTCTCTCTCTCTATCTATCTATCTATCTATCTATATATGTCTGCAATCAATGAGTCTCATATATGTTGCAAAGTAGATAACTAACTCTCTCTCTCTCTCTCTCTCTCTCTCTCTCGATTGTGTGAGAAAGTAGAGAAATATCTCACTTTGGCTGCTGAGTGTATCCAATTGTCGCCTACTGTTAGCCTTGCTATCAACCGGTTGTGAAGGATTAGAAATACATGAAAGGAGGGAGGGGTATTGGCGTGGGTAATGAGGGAGGGAAGGGGGAGGAGGAAGAACAGGGTAAGAGAGGGATAGATAATGTAACAAACGGAACGACCCGTCAAGTCATTGACAAACGAGAAAATAACGATGTGTTCTTATGATGGCCTCCATTCGTACCATAGGAATGCCATGGATGGGGGGGGGTTAAGTTCTACTAATATTCATGGATTAAAAAAATTACGGACAGTATTTGTAAAAAAAAAAAACGGAATAACACATGTAAAAAGCTTAGTATAACATATGATGGCTTAATTGTCAAAGAGGGGGGGGGTTCGGAAAATAAATATAAACGTCAGTGAAAACATGTCATACTTCTTATTCCTTTTGTGTAGATACGATTCGTATGTTTTGTCTGTGTGTCTATGAGTGTGTTTGTGCTCGTATGTTTGTGTGCGTGTGTGTTGGGTGAGATTTTATTAATTTCTGAATAGCCCTGGGTCTGAGCTATCTAGACGATGCAGTCTCGTTTTCAACCTTCATTTCTCATCATACCTGACGGATGGAGGTGGATACGTAACGGAAAAAAAAAATGGAATAATATATGAAAGCAATAAAAAGTCCTGATGACATATGTCTTACTCATTCCCTGTGTGTTTTTGCGTGTGTATGTGGGTTTGGATTTGATTAAGCTCTTCTTAACTGGCCTGTGCTCAAGCAAAGCAAATACACACTATCTGTCTATTTTTATTGCGTTTTGTTATCCGTCTATCTATCGATATACCTCTCTCATCCTTTCTAATGGAGGGCCTGGCCGTGACAAATACAGTTTATAACTTCAGATGGAAATTCACTAGACTGCCTTCTCTGACATTCACTTTGTCCTGCTCTCAAGAAATTTGTCACATGAATGTTTTTTTTTTTGGGGGGGGCTATCATAGTTGGAAACCAAGAAGCTCTTTTGCATTCATCATTTTTTTTTATTTGCTTCTGTAGGCTTTACGCAAAAAAAAAAAAAAACAAACACAGACACTCCCTGCGTTACATAAAGGGGTAATACAGTCTCATGCATATATACAGATGCAATAACACTGGAATAAGGGGTTAACTTTAGAATAAAGAATATTACGATCAGTATAAGGATAGATATGAGGCCTTGCATAACTGAGTTTTAGGGTAAAGAAAATCAAAAGGAAAATAAGGAAACACATGAGACTTTTATTATTAAGTTTGTTTTAGAAGAAAGAATACCATGATATAAATGATAAGGAAATTCAAGAGACCTGAATGAATGAGCATACTTTAACATACAGACTAATTTGATAATTATAAAGAAAGACATGAGACCACTTAGCTCTACAGTTATGAAGATCATAATCTTGATAAGGACGGAAATAAGGCGCTGAACGGATTTGTTAACTTTAGAATAAAGAATCTGATGACATATGGAAAGACAGGAGACTTGAATTTACTGGCTATCTTTAGAGTAAAAAATATGACCATAAAAAGGAAAGACATAAGGCTGTCTGGATGGCTGAATAATGTTTTATCAGTTCAAATGTATTCATATTCACATTCATCCTTTCCCCTCTTTATCTTCTGTAATAACATCTATACCACTCTTTGTCACAAAATTCCATGGGCGTCATTCGCAGCTGCTTTCGATTTTTAATCACTGATTCCCCAAGTTATACCTGTCACTCCTCTTCAGCCTTGTCACAAAATTCCCAGGGCGTCATTTGCAGTTGCTTTCGATTTTTAATCATTGATTCCCCAAGTTATACCTGTCACTCCTCTTCAGCCTTATCCCACATACAAAACATCATTTTGATCTCTGAGCTGGTTAACCCTCTCTCTTTTGGAGTTACATATTTTCTAAATGCATTAAATTTATGCAGTATAATACTTGCGACTTTCCCTCTCTTTTTTTTTCTCTCACTCTCTTCCTCTCTCACTCTTTCACACACACTCGCACTCACACACACAGTGACGTAATATTTGCAGCCACCCATGTGGCGTACTGTGTGGGATATCTACAGTGTTCTTTGTACCAAACTGGGTTCCTTTAGGCACGCCTCTCACACTACAAGTGATTGGTTGTACCCCCTTCTCTGGAAGCATATTGGTGGAGGTGTGCCCAAGGATACCATGCCCTGGGGAGAATAGAGGGAACCTAGAACCATTGACACAGTCATGCGACTACAGGAGCCGATTGCAATTTCACACACACACACACCTTCATAGTGATGGGGAAAGAAACCAGCAAGCTATAAACAGAAGAGTGACTGGGAGGGAGTGTTCAAAGAGGGAAAGAGAGTGTGAGTTGTGAGAGTGAGCGAGTGAGTGAGTATGAGTGAGCGGGAGGGGGGCACTTGTGGGTGGAATCGCGAGGAGCTCGTAAAGAAGCAGGACGGGGGAACGGTCTGGGAGTGCCCTTCCCCTACGTCACACGTGTCATACTGCAGGCCATATGGGAATGAAGAAGACTTATTTTTTGTTATACACATACTTTTAAATGGGAGGTAATGTAGACGTTGCAATATATATTAAGGGATATATTTATGTAAATTCTTCAAAAGGTAACGTAGTAAAGTTCCACCTGCCCAGATATGGCCTAGGTGCAGTTTCTTTTTTTTTTTTTTTTGTCCCTCACTCCGCCAGTAAGATAGTTGTTCGATTTTCGAAGTTCCAATAGATATTAATTAATAAAGGACACGAATTCATGCCCTTGTGTTACTGTAGTCACTGTTAATATGAATATTTCTTTAGTGGCTATTCTCAGTATTTCATGACTTTTTTTTTATATCTATAACATACTAATGTCATGTAGAGATGATCTATCAATTACTCAGCTATGTCCTAAGTATCTTGGAATAATGATCTAATGGTGTAGTCACATACTTACAACTACCACCCTATTTTCAGGTAGTCCTGCCCTGCAATTTCGAATTTTTTCTCTTTTACCCTTTGGAGAGATTGCAAGCACTAGCAGATACAGGGGATGCGCAGTATCCCCTTTGTGTGCTTACATATGGCCATTGTTTGTACCCAGAGGTGATAGCTAGTCTTTCCTGTATTTATAATAGCGACATTAGGCCCTGTTTTCCGGCCCTAGAATATACTCCAGGCTATTCTAATTGCAGAATTTGAGTTTGAGAGGGAGATCCACCTATGGGGGATGGGTGTGTGAGAGGAAAAATGGTCATAGGGCCGCCTCGAGATTCGTAAAACGCGGGTGGAAGAGATACATGACAGATATATCGGTGCTCTTCTGTTGTCCGGCCTGGTCTCCAGAAGCAGGATTCGCGGTTCGTGGTCACAACCCGGACCTATCTCGCAGCTTAGAAGTGAGGGGATGACGGAAAAAGGCTTGGGGTCGGCCCAGTACCTAGCGATACCCCATAAAGAGGGACTCCATATGGGGACAAGGGAAATGTGGGAATGAAAAAGGAGATGAAAAATTCCTAATAAGATAAAAGAAAGTGTGTGGAGAGAGAGAGAGAGAGAGAGAGAGAGAGAGAGAGAGAGAGAGAGAGAGAGAGAGAGAGAGAGAGAGAGAGAGAGAAATGTCCCAGAGGATAATAACAGGGAAAGTGAAAATTCTCCACAGTAAAGTTGTTCTTCTTTTTCAGCTACCAAGCCTGAGTTGTTGTTTTTTTTCTTCTAGATTATAGGATTTAAGTAAAGAAAGCCCCAATGCCTCCCCTAGATATAGTATATAGCTATAAGAGAAAACTAGTTACCCTAGGTTTAAATAAAGTAATTGTCATTGACTCAATTATGACCATTATCAAATAATTGTCATTTATAAACAGTGCTTGTATTTCGATTTAGTACTATGATAATCGTTTTTTTATTGAAGAGTATTTTTAGATATTTGTCAAACACAAACTGTAGTTTACATTAATTTGGTATTATAACCATTTTTAATTATTTTCTCTTTACTATTAAAGTGTATTACTGAACACTTATTTTTTAGATAAAAAATTTTAATTTCTCTTTACTGAAATAACTAATAGCCAGTTAGTCACTCATTAATAGTTATATAATGTAATTGTGAATACTTAATTTTGATCATTTTTATCTTTTTAAATTCTTTGATTAGAATGATTGTTGTGAAAACATATTTTTCTTTTGTTTGTCTTTTTATAGGAATCACATGTTATATATATATTGAGTGTACCCTTGACAATGAAATCTTTTTCAGGAAACACTAGTATGTATTAAGGAGCATAGGGAAATTTTGATATGTCATACAGAGAAGTAATCTATTTAGATAATTATGTGAAATTTTGATATGTAATACAGAGAAGTAAT
>JAXCGZ010005844.1:27500-35000 GCA_037179515.1 Halocaridina rubra
TTATGCAAGTGAATGCGCGCTCTTCATGAGATGCTTTTATTTAAAGCTTTTGAAGGGGACTTTTCACAGTAAAATAGAAATACTTCATAATATCTCTTCCCTTTATAAAATGTATACATGTATTCATTTTCTATTCGACAATTAGTAAAGGTTTTTATACATATAGTACCTTTTGTCTTTATTATCTCTCTCTCTCTCTCTCTCTCTCTCTCTCTCTCTCTCTCTCTCTCTCTCTCTCTCTCTCTTACTGGTGAAACTTACACGCATGCACACACTCAGAGAGTTGATCTTCCTTATATTTAATGTTTGTTATACTTTCATAATATCCAGTAATAATCGTGTTTTTAAGTCAATGGTTTTTTCTTGCATGTTTGAGAATGATCCTAGTCTATATGGTAGAGATGAAAATCACTGTGAAGAGTAAAATAAGATAACTCTTTAGCAATTCAGTTTATACTTATCCTATCTTCTATCGGCATTCCTTGAAGTTGTCAACTTATTATTATTATTGTTATTGATTATTATTATTATTATTATTATTATTATTATTATTATTATTATGTTATTATTATTATTATTATTATAATAACTTGAGAAAATTTGGAGAGAAAATTATTGCTACCATGCACGCACTAACGTTGTACACTTGTAAATACTAAATTGCGTCAGTTGCTTAACATATTATTATGCTTTGCGCAGTACAGTGGAATTTTAACTGAGTACAAACACACACACGCGCACACACACACACACAGACACACTCATTTACACATACACATACACACACAATTGAGCTGCATATCATAATACTGAATCAAATATTGTTGGTAAAAAAAAACATCAGAGTAAAGGTGTATTCTTACCTGCCATAAATAGCGTTCACAGCAGCATCAAAGTATGATGAAGCTGATATGTGATCATCAGGAATATCGCCTGACTGCATTCCCAACGGTGCTCCCACACTGGCCTGTTTGAAAGCAAAATGGTTGACTGACAACTTCTGTTAACTGAATACCTCATATTGTGCAACGCAAGGTTAGATATTTAATTCAGTGATATTGTACTTGCAATACTTAAACGTGACACTGTCAATTCTCTTTATATTCTTCTTTTTAACTTCTTAACTTTTATTTGGCTCTGAAACATGACATGGAGACACGAGCATAGGCACTCCCAGATCTGCCTAAAAGGTCATTATTACATTCTCGCTTATAAGAATTAATTATTGACAATAAAACTAAGTATTTTTTTTTGATAAGGTATACATAACTAACAATATTGTAATAGTATCATAAGTTTCACATGTGCATTCAAAGAACAATCAGGAAACACAGAGATATAAATGTATTTAGATTTTTGTGCTCGATGTATTCTTAATATATTAGGTTTGTACACTACATAATGTAGAGTTAAACCTTTCTATATCAAAGGGAGTGCCTGCCTGCACATGTCCCCCATGCAAGGTTATTGACTTAATATAAAAGGATTTAATTGCAAATGGTATATTGTGCATAAAAATCTAATTGCAAAATACATAGTGAGAAATAAAGATAAAAATAAAGAAAATGGAAAAAATAAGTGCGTGAATAGATATATGATAAGTGAATAAAGCAGCAGATAGAGTGTGAAAAGAAATAAATACATAAAAATATTATAAAGGCTAAGTAAAAGAAGTAATAGGCAGTATAAAAAATAATTGAATGCATTCATGAATAAGCAAACATAAGAACATATAGACAATGAAACAAATAAAAGACATGAATAAACTAACAATGATATATCTTAATAAGTAAACAAAAAGACTATATAGTTTGAATAAATAAATTCTTTTTCAGGCAGTTTCTTTGAGTCAGATGGGAAATGAAGAGAGAGAGAGAGAGAGAGAGAGAGAGAGAGAGAGAGAGAGAGAGAGAGAGAGAGAGAGAGAGAGAGAGAGAGAGAGAGAGAGAGAGAGAGAGAGAGAAGAGAGAGAGAGAGAGAGAGAGAGAGAGAGTATTTTATTATTTTTACTTGGCTCCAAAAATCTCCATGGGGACCATATGCCCACAGGTACTCCTAGATCTGATAAAAATTCATTACTACATTCTCACTCATACCAGTTACATATTTATAATTTCATATGACACAACGATTAATATACATTTACATCTTAGTGCTGAATGTCTGTGTTTACAAGTACCCATGTGACGATTTTACACCCAAATAAGAAAAAATTAAATAGCTGTATGACGTACTATCATAGAGACTAGTTCTCCAACTGCTTTTATTTAGGTATGTAAATATTTTGAATATATTCTAATTGTTAGATATTTTGGATTTAGCTAAGACTTAGTATTTAAATTTCATATTTTCAAAGAGTGGTGATAACCTAGTTTTAAATTTCCTGTGAGTTTTCCTCATATATTAGGCCATAAGTTTTTGTGCAAAGAGTCAAGTACCCACTTACTTGTATGAAGAGCCAGAGCGGGAGGAGAGAAGGAGAGGGGAATCATGGCGAGTTTTAAAAGCAGGCGAGGAGGCAGAAGATCCGGCGTCCATCGCTCCAGAAGCAACCACAAAAACATGATGGCGGTGCAGATCATGGTGGCGGCTGGCAGGTTTTCGTCGTCCAGGTTGTTAAAGTCGTGCCTTTCTTCTTTTTCTCTTCTAGTCTACTCCTCACCACCACCACCTCCACTTCAACCACCTTCTTGTCTCCAACAAGATCATGCCAACACCACCTTCTCTTAATTGTTAGGGAACATAATGATTCTCTTTGGATGACTTAATTGAAGGTTTAGCTTCCTTCGATCACACTGGGAAAGACTTCAACGCAGAGTTCCATTGTCTTTACTTGTTTAGCTATTTTAATTGTTCCAGTTTGTTGTTAGTGTCGAAAGTTCATTTTTTTTTTTTCACTTCTTGTGAGGTATTCAACATACGATCTATGATACTCTTCAAGAAAAGTAACTTGCATCTACACTTCCACTTCTCACTGGACATTAAAGTTTATGCGATTTATTTCTCTCTCTTTTTCTTATAGTAAATAGTCTTAATTACTTCCTTGCTTTACTTGAGGTTCAGGAGTGGCGAAACTGTAAAGATGTTAAAATCATTTTTTTAATTAATGCAATATCTCCCTGGACCTTAACATTCTAAAAATAACTTGCTGCTAAATAGGTACAAGAAGCTTCTATGCATGACATGTGGGTTTTGGTAAGGATAAATTAAATCAGTTGTATAAAACAGAAGAAAATATTCTTTAGAGCAGTGTTGGTTGTGGCTATCGTCTTGTATATATGACATTCTAATGTATATTGCATGATTAAAAAATAATTAATCTCTAACTAAGCAATCCATAAATATAAATATTATAATAATAATAATACATACATACATAGACATAAGCCTCATTCCCCCTTGTAAGGGGGGTGGCCGAGCCAAGAAACACGCATTCACCACGATCCACATACACACCTCTACCACTCCTCTCAGCTCCTTGGGGAAAGTAATAATAATAATAATAATAATAATAATAATAATAATAATAATAATAATAATAATAATAATAATAATAATAATAATAATAATAGCTGTTGTACAGTAGGCCTTATCATCTCAAGGAGGTCTATGATTTCATTATAAATGCAAGGGACCAGTAGTAGAGCAGTACCTTCTAGAGCTCTGGCTTAAATAAAAGCAGAAATGCTTTTCTTGTAGTGCCCATGAAATAATAATGATAAGAATGTTTCCATATGATATACCTCCTAAGGTCTGGATTTGTACCTGGGGCCTTTAAAACAAGAATCCATAGACAGCTTAGTGCGCTGAACCACAGGCATATACAATATGAGCCCACAGCTTAGTATGCTGAGTCACAAAGGTGGCTCATCGCGCTAAGTTGTAAACCTTTTCCACAGGTCTCAGATTTGATTTCTGACTATAGGAGGTAGATTATTTGCGAATATTAAAATGCGTAATTGCTTTGCAATTATTCTGTCAACAACAATAATAATAATAATAATAATAATAATAATAATAATAATAATAATAATAATAATAATAATAATAATAATAATAATATCTTCTTTTATTATTATTAGTGTTATTTTTATTATTATCATTATTGTAGTCTCCGTGGCAAAATGGTAGTGTCTGCGACTCTGAGGCGGCAGGTCGAGAGTTCGCACCCCGTCACGGACTGAGGTTAGTAAGGGCATACACTCAGGGTAACGATTACATCTGCCAAAACAAGTCCTTCGTAAGAAGGCAAACGTCCTAGCCCTTAGTAGAAAAGGGAAGTCGTGACGTAAAACCGAATCCATCCATTATTATTATTATTATTATTATTATTATTATTATTATTATTATTATTTTTATTATTATTATTATTATTATTATTATTATTATTATTATTATTATTATTATTAATTTTGCTGAACCAGTGACGACTTCATGCATAAAGTAATAAAATTCAATAGTAGAGTTGATGTTTATTATACTCTAAAGTTGTTTTTTATTTCACTGTTATTATTATTATTATTATTATTATTATTATTATTATTATTATTATTATCATTCTTAATATTATTATTATTATTATTATTATTATTATTATTATTATTATTATTATTGTTATTATTATTATTATTATTATTATTATTATTATTTTGTCGTTATAAATAATAGCTAGACATCCTTTGTTTCCAAAATTGGGAGAGCATGATCAAGTACATTATTAAAGCCATCTCATGACTAATTTTATTAAAAGCCTTTTTCGGTAGTGAAGGTAACAAGAGAGTTTTATATAGGTTGTTTAGAGAGTTTTAGGATGGCGTACTGTGTTGAGAATCAACGAATGCTTTTTTTTTTAAAGTAGATTTTAATCTCTTTATTACTGATTCAAATTGTTTAATGGCATTTTAAAACTCATATGTCCAAAAAAAATATTTTTGATCTATTGCTATTAGGAAACAATTTTAAATCACCATCAATATGTTCCTCATATTAAATTCCTATCACTATTTTGATAAAGAGAGAGAGAGAGAGAGAGAGAGAGAGAGAGAGAGAGAGAGAGAGAGAGAGAGAGAGAGAGAGAGAGAGAGAGAGAGAGAGAGAGAGAGAGAGTCAAAGTCAAAGTCAAAGTCAAAAACTTTATTCCATCAAAAATGGCTATTACATGATAATTAATCTAATTACAAATTACAATGTAAAATGTCAAAATAAAACAAATGAAATTTGCAAAGCACAAAATCAAAAAATTTACACATTACAATATGCATACGTACACTTCGTCTACCCAATGGGAGGATAATAATGAGACTAAAATCACTTATTAAGTAGGTGATTTAAAAGATGAGATTTAAGTGAGGGTAATGTTTGGCAGCTTCTTAAGTTTGCGGGTAAAGAGTTCCAAAGTCTCGGGAGAGAGAGAGAGAGAGAGAGAGAGAGAGAGAGAGAGAGAGAGAGAGAGAGAGAGAGAGAGAGGAGAGAGAGAGAGAGGAGAGAGAGAGAGAGAGAGAGAGAGAAATTCTAACTTGGATTCTCCTTTTCGAGGGTATACGACCTCAATACCTGCCGCCGTACCCTTGCACATAGAGTCAAAACTATTAAATATTGTATATGTAGAAATCTCCAGAGTATTCTTCACTGTAATAAATAAATGTGTTTTTGCAGTGTAGCGAATGCTTGATATGTTCTCTGTACCCAAGTGTGTACTTTTCATACTTATTGCTGCCTTGACTTGCTCCCACATGTAACGACCCTTAAAGAATATATGGTAAATTAAATAATGGAACACGAATATCTGTAACCTTTTGAAATCTATATATGCAGCAGGTTCGGTCAGTAATAATAAAGTCCAAAAGCAAACTCGTAAGAGCTCTAGAGCAAGAGTTACCCGATTGGACTGAGTTGCTAATGAGGAACAAACCTCTGAATAATTCAGATGAGAGTCCAATATTTCGGAATTGAATTTCTTTCCCAAGTGAGAATGACCTAATGTTATTATTGTTCCGCAGAGATGAAATGTGAAATGGTTGAAATCATAATTTCTTTTCGGCTCTGTTCCACTAATTAGCCATCTGTGTGGCCCTGGGAAATCAAAATCCACAATGCATCGGCCGGATATTATTTTTTTCTTCCAGTTTGTGCCCTGGAAACATTTTGCCGTAGAATAATATTTTGGATAAGAAAGAGATTTTACTGGAGTATCATATTTATAATATATAGTATACTTTCTGTATTATGTAATTTTTAAATTGCTGCTGATCAAAGTAGATTTTTTAAATGACTTTAGAGGGGGTTAGCTTTCTCTCCACTTGACTGAGCATATATTGTTATTGCTCATGTTCTATACTGATACAGAGAGACGTCTGTAAGTGTCCAAGAATTCCACAAAGTCTTACAAAAATTAAACCAATTACTTTTCCTGGGGAAGATTCTCACCCACAGTGAAAAGCCGTGAATTACTTTGGAAAGGGCAATTTAAATAAATTTAATACCTAAATGGTTAAAATACTAGACGCAGGAGGTGACAGACCTGCGATCGAACCCACCTCGGTGTGTTAGGAAAGGCATCCAGCCTTCATTCCCCAGCTTTAGTCTGATTGTGTTCACCCTAGTAATACGATAAATAGTGACGCATAAAATATTATCTTCATTCCTCTCTTTAATAGTTAGCATAAAGATTTTCTTCTTCTTTCAGGCCTTCAGTGTAACAGTAGGTAACCTCTGCGTACACTGATGGATAGTCAGAGCAATATAGGTTCGAATTCTGGACAGGGGCGGTTATATTTTATCTATCTATCCAGCCATCTATTTATCAATATATATATATATATATATATATATATATATATATATATATATATATATATATATATATATATATATATATATATATATATATGTGTGTGTGTGTGTGTGTGTGTGTGTGTGTGTGTGTGTGTGTGTGTGTGATTACCTAATTGTGATTACCTAATTGTGTTTACGGGAAAGAGCCCAAAGCTCGTATCTTCCCGTCTCCTGATCGGTTCCATTTTAGACTTAGTGATACTTATCGTACCTGTGTGTGTGTGTGTGTGTGTGTGTGTGTGTGTGTGTGTGTGTGTGTGTGTGATGGGCACATACAGAGAGAGACGGGAAACAAGTATAAGGCACATTAAAGTAAGACAAGAGCAGCTTGTTCGTGACTATAGATAGATATAGCATCTTATATATAATAACTAGAGCTTGATTGATTGTCAAAAGTATAAGGAAGTAAGGGATTGCCCGACTGCACTGTCTGCACCTTGTTGTACCTTCAAAGATGTATTTGTATTTACCGTATGGAGAGAAATAGATAAAAAAAAAATGCTTTTGGGTTAAAACTGTGAGAAATTGTGAATAAAATCAGTCATACCATTGCATAAGGAAATTTGGATATAAAAACATAGTTCATTATATATACATTTTATCAATGTATAATATATTGTACTTCGATTACAATTATTAGTTTGTATATGGTTAAGTGGAGGAAGA
>JAXCGZ010005844.1:37500-57500 GCA_037179515.1 Halocaridina rubra
ATATATATATATATATATATATATATATATATATATATATATATATATATATATATATATATATTACTTACATACATACATATATACATACATATATATATATATATATATATATATATATATATATATATATATATATATATATATATATATATATATATATATATATATATATATATAATTTATTTATTTCACGATAAGCACGTACGTAACTTATGCAATGCTAAGTATTTGGAGATACGAAAGGATAAGGGAACAACGGCGTAACTTAGTGCTTTCGAGTATATTGTTTACACATATTCAAAGGCAATTGAAAATAATGGCTAATATACTCAAATGCACAGACAGATGAACAGAAACGACATCATGAATATTACTACGATATCTTGGAAGGTTCTGGTCCATTAGTTCAAGACAAGACTGCGATTTTCTTAAGAGCATCAGAAGGAGAGGTTTTATGCCCATCAAGATACCCATATATACCTGGAGTTAATCCATTCAGGGGCCCATCTATTAGGATCCTTTTGCCTAAAAAAAAAAAAAATTAATTAAAAAAAAAAATCGAACATACGCGACTTTTAATGGCCATTCAAGCACTTTTTGTAAAGAATGTATGACATACATACATACATACATGCACAGGGCTGCCAGAGTCAAAGCACACACCCAATCACCTCGATGCCATTTCACTCATTTCCTCCCTTTAACTCTTTGGAAATAAAGGATCTCCCCACCAACACCACCGCCACACCGCTTGAGTTATCCAAAGTGGAAGGGGGGTAAAGTTCTCGGCTTGAAGCCACTGTAGATCTGATAGCCTATATTAACATACAATCCCCCGAGGAATCCCCTCCTCTATATTTTCTCTTCCCAAAGAGTCAGTATTTTGCTTTGACTAGCCACTCTTCTTATAAGCATAATATTACTATTGGAGTTAATGAATATGCTTATTAAAAGTTGCTTTATTTAACGTTCAGGGTCCTGAAAACGTTTACACATAACGCAATTTCGTTAATTAACATCTAAAACGTTAATAAGTAGGGCTAGCCTAATGCATGATTAGTCTCTTATCAATTTAATTTTCATTTTCTATTTTTTTAAACCGAAGGCAGGAGTGTTACCGAAAATGTTGTTCATTTCCTCCTGCAGCTATTATTTCTCAATGGACGAAAGTTTTTTGACAAAAAGTAAATACTGATAGATTATTATTATCATCATTATTATTATTATTATTATTATGATTATTATGATTATTATTATTATTATTATTATTATTATTATAATTGTTGTTGTTGTTGATGTTATTATTATTATTTTATTATTATTATTATTAAATTTATTATTATTATTATTATTATTATTATTATTAAATTTATTACTATTATTATTATCATTATTATTATTATTATCATTATTATTTTTTTATTATTATCATTATTATTATTATTATCATTATTATTATTATTTTTATTATTATTATTATTATTATTTGCAGTAGTAGTGGTAGTAGTAATAGTAGTAGTAGTAGTAATAGTAGCAGTAGTATTATTGTTATCATTATTATTATTATAAGTTGCAAGGATATTTGGGAATATAGAATTAAGATTACTACCAGTTACGTGAGTACACAGACACATATGGGAACACGCACAAACAAATGCATATGCACATGCATGCATACATATATAAATAAACATATATATGCATAAATGCATACATACATACATGCATACATAGGCTACATACATGTATGCATACATACAAACCTATGTACATACATGCATGCATACATACATATATACATACATATATACACACATACATATATATATGCACACACACACTCACATATATATATATATATATATATATATATATATATATATATATATATATATATATATATATATATATTATATATGAATCATTTTTAACCCGACCGGGACTTGAACCTAGGACATATAATTACTATGCCAAGGCACTACCAACTACACCACAGAAGGTCTAAAAGTGAAACACAACCTTACAGCTTGGCATAGTAATTATATGTCCTAGGTTCAAGTCCCGGTCGTGGTAAAAATTATTCATGTTTTCACATATAGTAATGTGCTTATATATATATATATATATATATATATATATATATATATATATATATATATATATATATATATATATATATATATATATATATATATATATATATATTATATAATATATATATATATATATATATATGAATAATTTTTATCCCGACCGGGACTTAAACCTAGGACATATAATTACTGTGCCAAGGAGCTACCAACTACACCAAAAAAGGTCTAAAAGTGAAACACAACCTTACAGCTTGGCATAGTAATTATATGTCCTAGGTTCAAGTCCCAGTCGTGGTAGTAATAATTAATGTTTTCACATATGGTACTGTGCTTTTACATATATATATATATATATATATATATATATATATATATATATATATATATATATATATATATATATATATATATGCAGACAGCCTTTCCCATAAAACGATATTCCCACATTGGTATCCATATGTTCTTCGTATTTTGTCTTTTATCTCCACGCACTACAATTCCTATTAAGGTTTATTTCCCGGAAATAGCAAATGTCAAACAGTGAACGAAACATGTAGCTTTAAAAAGAGTTGAAAATCTGGAATGTTTGTGGCTGAAAGAGGAGAGAGAGAGAGAGAGAGGAGATGAGAGAGAGAGAGAGAGATGAGAGAGAGAGAGAGAGAGGAGGAGAGAGAGAGAGAGAGGAGAGAGTGAGAGAGAGAGAGAGAGAGTGAGGAGAGAGAGAGGAGATGAGAGAGAGAGTGAGAAGGAGAGAGAGAGGGAGAGAGATGGGGAGAGGGGAGAGAGAGAGAGGAGAGAGAGAGAGAGAGAGAGAGCCGTTTTAATTATAAAAGCTTTTTATTTTTTATTTTTTGCATATTAGAGCTAATCTCTCTCTCTCTCTCTCTCTCTCTCCTCTCTCTCTCTCTCATTAAAATATTCGATCTAAAGCATGAATAGTGAAGATTGCATCTCTAACATCAATTTCCATTATTCTTTAGCGTACAATGGCTAAAAATCCGAGGGAAATTTTTGCATTATTCATCTCGTATGTTGGTTAACAGCACCAGAAGAAATGTTTCAGAGCTAATACGGATAAGAGTTAAGGCTTCACTCCAGGTTCGTTTTCCTGGGCATTTATTAGTGCTCTTTCTCCATATGATATATATCTATTTATATACAAGAACCAAAAACGCTAACTCTGTGGGAAGAAAATACGGAGGGGTTTCGTCGATGTTTATAACGAGCAGGGGAACACAGAGGCGGCATTATTGTCTCCCACCCATGGAGAACAAAGGGGAATAGGTAGAGTGTAAGAGGGAGAGAGCATGAACTAAGGGAGGCAGAGACCGAACAGCTTCTCACTTGGATGGAGGGCCACTCAATGCCATGAACGAAAGATTATATTGTAAATTGAGAATGAAATATGGCAGTATGTGAAAAATGTAAGATAAATTAGAAAATATTTTGTGACTCTACGTTAGTTGAAGGATCAATGAAAAGCAGAATAGTCCAAAGCCTTGATATTTCCATTACAAACTCCAATACAAATAAAGCCGCAGACATTCAAGACGTTATCACCTCAAAATAGAGAGACCTCCCAATGATTAAGGGAACTTAATTTCGAACCGAAACGTGATGTCTGGCCATAACGACATTTTATTTTACGATAAACGTTGCGAAACATATCATTTCACCATTGCAGCCACTCCCCCCCCCCCCCTCTCTCTCCCACTTCTACCTACCCTCCCTCTGACAAACCTGCCCACATTGTAGCCACAATTCATTTTCCTTTCTATTCGAAGACATTGTTCCATTCTAATACACACACACACACACACACACACACACACATACACAGTTCCTTCTACTCCCATCATGGGATTCTTTCATATTACTATTTTCAGTTGCTTCTGATGTTTTTACTTGTATAATAGTTAAATTTTCAAGAGGCATCACAAACTCAATAACCACCTTCAGAAGAGACTTTTTATCGACTGACCCCCTTCCTTCAGCGAATGTATAAAAATTAGAATTTCTTTTTCCTCAAATATCTTATGCCACAACACCCTCTTTCTGAACTTCATAGGAACTGTATATTCATTATTCATGCTTTATATACTTTATTTATTTACTTGGTTCTTGTATCTACTTTTTCAAAATTAATTCTTTGTGTACTTTACTTATTTACTTCGTTTTTTTATTTATTCTTTAAACTATGTTCTTGTGTTGAATATTACCACTGTAGTATTTTCCGAATAATTCTTCTCTTTGTATCATTTAAGCTTCTAATAAATAACGAGTATAAATTGAAAATCATATTCATTTATTTATTGAAAAAAAAAACCTGCCATGGTGTGGGTATAGAAGCGAAAGTCATTGGAGTGAACATTCTGCAAGACATTGTTAGAGGTCGTGATGACTGTGGCCCTAAGGCACCTGTGAACCGGAGGGAATGGCTATGTACCATAGTTGTGGTTACCCTTGTGGGGAGAGGGCCAATGATGTCATAATATCAGACTTGTCTTTTTCTTCTTTTCATTTGATGAAAGTTTCTTAATCACCACTTAACTCTCAAAATATCCATCCGGTTTTTATTAAGCTAATAGCTTCATTACATACCTAAATCATATTTAAGAGGTCAGTCAGACTTTTCACAAAATAGCAGTTTTATAATAATAATAATAATAATAATAATAATAATAATAATAATAATAATAATACGCTTTGTATTAAATTCACGCAATTACATGCAGAATAGCACATTTTCACCAGCCTCTGCTATCCTTTCTTGCCCTTTGACATTTTATTATCTTTACTAATATATATATATATATATATATATATATATATATATATATATATATATATATATATATATATATATATATATATATATATATAATATTTTATTATCTTCACTAATATATATATATATATATATATATATATATATATATATATATATATATATATATATATATATATATATATATATATAAAGTAATACACTTTCTGTACCCATTACTCTTTGCGTTAACGCAGCTTGTTGATTTTGTATATGAAGTCCTATACAAGTAAACTAATGACGGAGAGATTTAACTCATTTCCTTGCACATTTCACGTATAAGTTATTATTATTTTATTATCATTATTACTAGTTATCATTCATATTATTATCATTATTATTATTATTATTATTATTATTATCATTATTATTATTATCATTATTATTATTATTATTATTATTATTATTATTATTATTATTATTATTATTATTATTATCATTATTATTATTATTATTATTATTATTATTATTATTATTATCATCATCATTAGTATTATTATTATTATTATTATCATTATTATTATTAATATTATTATTATTATTATTATCGTTCAATCGATGGGGGATTTATCACAATATTTTCAATGTTCATATCAATATTATTCACAAATGGAATTCTCCTCCATATTGCACAACGAAAACTACCACAGAGAGATTGGCTATAGTTCAAAATACTATTTTGATGCAATAGTAAAAAAAAATCCTCACGTCAGCTTCTGCTCATTGTTTTAGTCTGGAAAACCCCTTCCTCTCATCTTAAAAAAAAAAAATTACATTAATGCATATTTGAAGTGGCATATAAGTTCCAGTCAATAAAAAGTTAAATATTAATTCTTGTATATACTATTATACTACTCTTGTAATGTAATTTGCAGTCATTTTTTGTAATCTGAAGAACGAACTAAATTATGGCAATAATCAATAATAGGTGTAAAGATGGTCAACTATATAATGTAAAGTGTATATTGGGGGTAGCGCCTGCGTGCGCATGTCTCCATGTGCAGTTATTGGTGTAATAAACAGATTTTATTCTGCTTGGATATCGATCAGCACCCTCACAAGCAGAAAAATCCTCAGCTCCCTTACACGCAGAAAAGTCCTCAGCTCCCTTACACTCTGAAAAGTCCTCAGCTCCCTTACACGCAGAAAAGTCCTCAGCACCCTTACACGCAGAAAAGCCCTCAGCTCCCTTACACACAGAAAAGTCCTCAACTCCCTTACACGCAGAAAAGTCCTCAGTTCCCTTACACGCAGAAAAATCCTCAGCACTTTATATCAAAATGAGATGTGTCCCTCATTATTGTTTCCAGTAATGTATCAAGAAATGTTCATGGGGACATGTCCATGAAAGCATTTCCTCTGATTTGCATATGCTTAATTTACATTATGTATTTTGCAGTCCGTAATAAGCAATAATTATCACATAAGTTTAATTGTCCTCTGCATGTTTGACTTGCCTCGGTAATTGGGCTCACAATTATGCTATTGTGATTTATAAAAATCTGTAATGGGTTAATGCTAATAGATTAAGGCCTAGTATTTTAAAAATTCTCTCTCTCTCTCTCTCTCTCTCTCTCTCTCTCTCTCTCTCTCTCTCTCTCTCTCTCTCTCTCTCTCTCTCTCTCTCTTATTTATTAGTTTAATTACATGTATACTTATAAGTTACTATTAATGTTGAATAACCATTGTACAAAATGGAAATAAATGTTTGTTTGTTTGCTCTCTAAGAGCCTTGCGGGACAAGACTATCTGTCGTTACCGAGGGACAAACTCGTAAATATACCGTTCCGCCATAGACTCAGAATATCTAATTGTGTCTTCACAGATCCTGTTGTACAGACAAAGAGGGACATCACTACGTTATCCATATCATTCCCAAACGGCTCTTGCGAAGACAGAGAAGCTGTAGGAGTATGAACCAGTTTAGGGGATATGAACTCATTCATGATATTGTGACTTGGAACAAGGCACACACTTATCTCTGCAATCAAAGGGTGGTGATAAATGAAAGTCGAAATATGAATGGTTCCAGGGAACTTAAAAGAGAGACAGAAAGCAACTATTATTGGATAATTCTCATAGAGATGGAAAACACAGTATGGCATATGTGTTTATAGTTTATTTGGTTCTACAGGCATTTCATGGCGACTTGTACACTTAAGCAAACCCTGAGTTTCATATATTATTGGTACAATTTCATTCGTAATTGTAATGTATGCAAAAATGGTGAATACATTAGCAACTCAAGAGTAAAGAATATTCTGATGAATCACAGTTTACGCACGAAAAGGATTTTTTTTTTATGTGTGTGGCACCGGGACAGGCAAGTATATTGCCCTCATCGGACCCTGGTACCAAGAAAATATTGAGACGAAGAAAAGTATTTTCTTAAGGACAAGGCAGATATGTGGTATAAAGTACAAGTTTCGCAATTAATAGTCTTCTTCTTCCTCTGCATCTTTTCCCACTTTTATGTGGGGTCGATGTTTCTGGCCAGTGTTCTCCATATGTTCCTGTCCCATACCTCATCACCCAACAATCCCCTAGATCTCAGGTCGTCATTGATGCAATCCATCCACCTACGCTTTGGTCTCTCCCTCCCTCTCCTACCCTGCATATCCATTTCCATCACCCTCCTCCCAACATACTGTTCATCCCTCCTAACGACATGACAATACCACCTTAGTCTACTTACTTGTATCTAATCTGATATTTCTCTAACTTTTGAGGTACCTCTAATTACCTCGTTTCTGACCTTATCGCTTCTTGTCACCCCACACATCCATCTCAACATCTAACAAATAATAGAATTCAACAAAAATTAACCCACATGAGAATTCGACCCTGAAAATTTTCAGGACATAGAATCAAATTTCAGGTTCTTTATCTGAAAACAAAAAAAATTAGAAACGAGTTTTGGTGGTGAGTAAAGAAATTCTCCCCTGTGCTGTTATTACGTAATTTGTGTATGGACCATAAAACTACGAATATTAGCGATGTAATATACGTGTTTGTTATTGCATGTCTTTATTTTTTTCATAAAGCAAATAGTAACTTCAGTTTCCCGTTTGTTAATTTCACTCCAAATATATCCAGCCTTTATGTTCAGTCTGTACTTGGAATCCTGACATGCTGAGGTGAAAAAAAAATAAAAGTTCAATATCATTATTGTTCATGTTTTGCATCGAATCAAATAAGAGGGATTCCGCGGGAGTCGCTCTAATACCACAAAAAATCACAATCAGATTCCTGTTTCGGATTCCAATCTCAACAGCACCCACATTCCATACCACGAAAATGGCAAAAGGAATATAAGATAATATTTACAAATTCCAATTAATGAGAGAAATGTTTTGGACTTTCTACATAACTCTTACTCAGAGTCTTTCCATAACTTGATATTAATTTAGTAATTTGAATAATCTATTTTATAGGTGAGGCGTTGCTATGGCAATAATTTCCTTTGAGTCTCATTCACAATTTTCGTTTACTGTGTACAAAATGTAATATATTAGTGTAAATGCGCAGGTTGTTAGGGCTTTGTGTCACTGAAAGACGGCCTACTTTTTGTCCCCTTTTCAAGCCTCATTACGAGAAGATACTGTACCACTATAGGCCTCGAACATCTGATCATGTATTCATCTTACTTATCATTTTGTTGCATTTTAATTGTGGCACAAGAAAGGAATTTTCATGTAAACCGACTCATTAAAAGAGTATATAATAATTAAAAAGATAATCGATGAGATCCGTATTATTAATCACTGTGTGTCTTATTATTATTATTATTATTATTATTATTATTACTACAGCAATAATATTATCTGTCAACTCATAGAGTGGAATGAAGAGAATGGCTGTGTCCAGGTGTTCCTCAAAGAATTTTATTTATTTATTTATTTATGTATTTATACATTTATATTATATATTTTTCAGTGGTTACTCAATCCATTCATTCCATTCACTGGTCACGCTCTCTCTCTCTCTCTCTCTCCTCTCTCTCTCTCTCTCTCTCTCTCTCTCTCTCTCCTCTCTCTCTCTCTCTCTCTCTTAGTTTTTCTAAATGTATAGATATTTAATCGTTTACAGCAGCAAATAATACTATGTCCATATATATATATATATATATATATATATATATATATATATATATATATATATATATATATATATATATATATATATAATATATATATAAGCAAATAAACACATTAACATTTGTGAAAACATACATCATATTTTACCCCTGACCGGGCTCTAACCTAGACGCATAATCACTGTGTCAAGGCGCTATCAACTACTCCACTGAAGGTCTAAAGGGGAAGCAAACCTTACAGCTTAACTGCTACACTAGGAATGAACGCATACTACTTGAGTGTTTTTAGTTTTCTTTTTCATATTGCAGCTTCTCCTAACCTCACTCGTTCGCATCTAATTTAAATCTCAGCTGTATATGCATGAATAATAAACAAATAAACACACTAACATATGTGAAAACTTGAATCATATATATATATATATATATATATATATATATATATATATATATATATATATATATATATATAAAGATAATAATATTATATCGCTAATGAGCTTTGTGTATTTTTATATGATAAAAAAATTAATATAATTTCTCTTCAAGTATTGTTTACCAAGTTATTTATTTTGGAAAGATTTAGTAAAAGAAAAAAAATGTGGATGTATTAATAATACATATTTGGTTAAAAGATTAGATGCATATTTACTGTCAGATATAAATAATACTTTTTACTTTAGTTCTTCTTCAGATTCTCTTCTTAAGCTACTAATATGGGATAGATTAAGAGTTAACCACTTATGTAACCTGCTTATTTATTTAATTATTTATTTATTTATTATTATTATTATTATTATTATTATTATTATTATGTTATTATTGTTATTATTATTTTTATTATTATCATTATTATCATTATAATTATTACTGTTATTATTATTATCACTATTATTATTTTAATTCGATGAGTTATTTAAATTGTAATGATAATGAAAAACAAAACATATGAAAAATAGGAGGCTAAGAAATCTGTAATCAATAAGATCATGTACCCGGTTTTCCTAAATTATAACTTAAAACGATAGATATATATATATATATATATATATATATATATATATATATATATATATATATATATATATATATATATATATATATATATATATATATATATATATATATATATATATATATATATAGTTCCAATTACAGGTATCCTTTAACATAAATTAAGATGAGTGACTTATTAAAATTTTCTCATTATCCGGCGCTAATATTCAAGTTGACGTAAATGATACCCAATTTAACGACTGAATAGGATGGGATAGGATAGAAGGGGGAGGATCAGTGACAGCATCGAGTGAGACTCTCTTAGCCTTTTTCGGGGTGTCATCACCGAAAAAGAGAGGCATATAGGATGGGAAAGGATGGGAAGGGAAAAACAAGAAAATTCAATTAAGAAGAAACAAATAGAGAAGGGCAAAAACCCTCTTGCTGAATTTAACGTATAATAAATCGTCAAATGAAGGTGTTAAAATAATGCTAAATTACTTACAAAGTTATCAGTACTATATGTGATCCCAAAGTGTCACACAATGATGTCAGTCTTATTTTATATCCAGCCTTGGCACCATTAAAAAAAAAAATTATTAAAAGAGTTTTTATTTGAATTAATAGTTACAAAAAATTACATAATTCGATTGTTTTTCTCGAAAGAAATTCGACACATATTTTGTCTTGTCCGAGGTAACGAATACAAGATGAGCCAAATTGGAATATTTAGGTAGGATCCAAAATCTAAGTCACGGTGGGCACGAAGAGAACACTTATACACCCTACCTCTAACGCACTCGGGAAAATACTGACGCTAGCTGGCTGGTGACGGGCACACCGTCACAGAACCTCATTCGCGGTTCGGGAAGGGACTCCCTCGTTTCACCCCGAAGCAAATTGCCACCCGAGAGATGCTAGATGCTGAGATTAATATGTATAATTATTTCGGATAAAACAATGCAGTTCTTTAAGCACTCTGATTCTTCTATAGAAAAAAAAACAAGCAATATAAGTTGAAGCAAGTAAGTAATTTCGCGGTTTTTTTTTTTTCTTGGAAGTTCACCCTTGAGGGTGAGAGGACCTTCCCTTGTGGCCCGCAGGTGGGGCGCGAATAGTTATTTCCACTTTCTTTCAATAATTGGGCCGCTAATAGCTATAATGGATTATGCAAAAGCTGTCAACAAAACTGCGCACACTCATATCGCTAAAGTTCATTCATAATTGTAAGACAGATCGATGTATAGATAGACAGATAGAGAGACAGACACACACAGAGAGAGAGAGAGAGAGAGAGAGAGAGAGAGAGAGAGAGAGAGAGAGAGAGAGAGAGAGAGAGCAAACAAACATTTATTTCCATTTCACAATGGGCATTCTGTTACAAAACTAAGATTACACATGGCATTGCTGTTTTAAGTTTTTCACTTTTATCGTACAGAGATTACCTCGGTAAGGTCCTCCCCTGCATGATAATTGTAGTTATCCTCGTCTGCATGCTTGAAGTATAATACACCTACCGATATCGTTCTCTTTTAAGTGGTAAGTAGTGCTGGACAGTTAGTCAGTTTAGACCAAACTGGCCAGGACAGCTCGTTGTTAGCTAACTCTGTCATTAGTTACGGTTCTTCCCTATGCCTTCATGAACATGTTGGCGTACTCATTACACATCTCTTACTATCCCGTCACATATGACAAGCCACAACACTCCCCATCTCTGATTCTTTCTTTTTCTTAAATGTTTCCTGATGCCCGGGGCCGATGAGGCCATTTCTTTGCCACACTTGGTGTCACACTCATAAGAGAGGAGAGAGAGAGAGAGAGAGAGAGAGAGAGAGAGAGAGAGAGAGAGAGAGAGAGAGAGAGAGAGAGAGAGAGAGAGAGAGAGAGAGAGAGAGAGAGAGAGAGAGAGAGAGAGAGAATGAATGGTGTCAGTAAATACCAGAGGGCGAGCATCTTGGTTCATTATAGTTCAGAAACTTACGTACGCAAGATTTAAAGGAATGATCATATACATTTGATAAATTAAATACATTTGGAGCGAGGCTTTTTCATACATCACATGTAGTAAAGGCACTTTATGTGCAGGTACTATGACTGAAAGGTCTCTTGGACTTAAATAGGACTGTCCAGACAGTTCGATATTAAGTCTTGCTTCAGTTACGGTTCTTTTTCTATGCCTATATCAGTACCGAATATTTTTGGATATTCGTTACACATATCTTATTACCTCTTCACATCTGACAAGTCACGACACTCTCCACCTCTGTTTCTATTTATTTTTTGTTTTCTTTGTGCCCATGCCTATTGAGGGCAGTTTTTTTTTTTTTCGCGTCCTGGTGTCGCAAAAAAAAATCAGGATAGCGATGGTGAGTGAAACTAGATAGGAATTCTATTCTGGTTAGTGTGTGAAGTTAATGCCAAAAGCTTAATTGGGATAAAGGTGACTGATTCTCAGGTTTAGGTTAATGCTTTTCCTCGACCATTTTTTTTTTATTTTCGAGTTGCTTAGTTTTTCCACATACGGTACTCTGAATAGCATTTTAAGATGCCATGTAAAATATTAGTTTTGATGAAATTGGTAGCAAAAGGTGACCAAAGTAGAGAGTAGTAAATGATTAAACCCTAGATAAAAATATAAAATGTACGTATTCCATTGATTTATTGCTTTCTGGAGTTCCTCTGGATCTTGGTCTCTTGTTCCTATGAGTATAAGGTCAGTGCATTATCACTTTGGGAATTCCAGCTTAATGCCCTAGACTCAGCTTAACAAGTTTGTGGCGCAAGACTTTACGGAAATAGTATCACCGGAAGGAATAAATAAACACAGGATAATTTTTTTTTATCTGTTACCCATGGTAAAAGTGTTCAGATTTTTTTTATTAATCAAATAACTGTACATGGGGACATGTGCACATGGGCATTCCCAGTGATATGTAGTTGTTAACATTACAATCTATATTTGGTCATGTATAATTCAAATATTAATAGCATTTTCAATTCATTTTCAAAAATCATAGCACGTAATTAAGAATAAAATATAGTGTAACAAATGCTTATTGGCAGAAGAGCATTCTGTGATTATCAGTTAAGAGTAATGTATATTATACATCGCTTAGTTTGATCGTGTTTACATCAGCGGGTGTTAGGTGCCATAATTCTAGATTAGTTTACATGTTCTAATAATATTTATAACACCTTGCTGAGTGCTATCATTTAAGTCAAATCTCCACTTTATATGGAAGATTTTCAAAAGCTGCCACATAAACATTACTGACATATTGAAGCAGATATAGTATGACGATGTTCAGATTTGAGTAATAAGTAGGTTCATATACATATACATGCATGCACATGTGTTCATATATAAGCTCGCAACACATATACATGCATATAAGCATACATTAATAAATGATTAGATATGCAAATAGAAGTGCCACAGGGGCATCATAATCATACATATCTAGGAGAGAGAGAGAGAGAGAGAGAGAGAGAGAGAGAGAGAGAGAGAGAGAGAGAGAGAGAGAGAGAGAGAGAGAGAGAGAGAGAGAGAGAGAGAGAGAGAGAGAGAGAGAGAGAGAGAGAGAGAGAGAGAGAGAGTTTGTGGTATTCATCTCAACAAAATGAGCTATTAATCCTTTCCAACGCTATGCATGCATGAACACATAATATACACATACACACACATACACACATATGCACGCATATGTATATATATACACGTATATACATAAACACCTACCCATGCACATAGGGTGAGAGAACATATACACGTGAATGAAAAAAGTATGTGTATATATATATATATATATATATATATATATATATATATATATATATATATATATATATATATATATATATATATATATATATATATATATATACACGGTATATATATGTATATATATATATATATATATATATATATATATATATATATATATATATATATATATATATATATATATATATATGTATATATATATACATATGCATATATATATATATATATATATATATATATATATATATATATATATATATATATATATATATATATATATATATATATATGTATATATATATATATATATATATATATATATATATATATATATATATATATATATATATATATATATATATATATATGTATATATATATATATATATATATATATATATATATATATATATATATATATATATATATATATATATATATATATATCAGGCACATACATACTTATGTATATATATATATATATATATATATATATATATATATATATATATATATATATATATATATATATATATATATATATATATAAGTATGTATGTGCCTGAATATATATATATATATATATATATATATATATATATATATATATATATATATATATATATATATATATATATATATATATACATATATATATATATATATATATATATATATATATATATATTTATATATATATATATATATATATATATATATATGTATGTATATATATATATATATATATATATATATATATATATATATATATATATATATATATATATATATATATATATATATGCATATATATATATATATATATATATATATATATATATATATATATATATATATATATATATATATATGTATATATATATATATATATAAATATATATATATATATATATATATATATATATATATATATATATATATATATATATATATATATATATATATATATACACATACATCTATATATATATATATATATATATATATATATATATATATATATATATATATATATATATATATATATATATCAGGCACATACATACTTATATATATATATATATATATATATATATATATATATATATATATATATATATATATATATATATATATATATATATATATAATATATATATATATATATATATATATATATATATATACAGACACATACATACATACATATATATATATTAAGCACATTACATATGTGAAAACATGAATCACTTTTTTACCCCGACTGGAACTCGAACCTAGGACTTATGATTACTAAGTCAAGGCGTTACCACTACACCACAGAAGGTTAAAAGCACTCCAACATTATAGCTTATATCTGCTATACATAGGAATGAACGCATTCTATCTGAATGCCACTATGTTCATATTACAGATTCCCCAACCTCACTCGTGGCTTCATTTTAGCATTTAATTCAATTCCCAATCACATTCGGGCCATGAAATAACCAATTAAGCACATTACATATGTGAAAACATGAATCATTTTTTACCCCGACCTGGACTCGAACCTAGGACTTATGATTACTAAGTCAAAGCGCTATCACTATACCACAGAAGGTTAAAAGGAATCCAACATTATAGCTTATATCTGCTATACATAGGAATGAACGCATTCTATCTGAATGCCACTATGTTCATATTAAATGCGAAAATGAAGCCACGAATGAGGTTGGGGAATCTGTAATATGAACATAGTGGCATTCAGATAGAATGCGTTCATTCCTAAGTATAGCAGATATAAGCTATAAGGTTGGATTCCTTTTAACCTTCCGTGGTGTGTAGTTGGTAGCGCCTTGACTTAGTAATTATAAGTCCTACATTCGAGTCCCAGTCGGGGTAGGACAAGGCAGAATTAAGGAGAATGAAAAAAAAAGAGGAAATGGGCAGGCTGAATGAATAGTCAAAGTAACAAAGACCTCGAGTAATGACAGGATTAGCCCCTATGAGATGACTATAGAAACTCCTTTTGAAGAATTAGGAAAGACAGAAGGAGGAAGGGAGTTCCAGAGTCCGCAAGTGGATGGGAAGAAGCAGTCATTGCACCCACCAATTCCTGAGCTACAAATCTCCACATAGTACCTATAAAATAGGGATGCTTTCCGAGTGCTACACGACCTCAGAAGCGGGAGAGGGCTGTAAATCACCATGTCATCTTAGCAGCGATGGAAGTAGTAGCGATAGAAAAGTGAAAAGGATGATGCCTTACTGTGGAGAGAAAGAGAATCCTGACTGAAAGTAAGAGATAGGTCATTGACAATTCTGATTACTTTAGAATCAACCCTATCAAGGAGATAAATATTAGAAGAAGCACCTCAGATTTGCAAACACTATTGTAAGTAAGGATGGATATAACGATTATAAATTCTATGTAACTGAAAAGAGGCAAAGTTTTGATGAAAACGAAATTGAACTCCCAATTTTTTAGAAACAGATTAATAAATTTGGATTATGTGACTCATCAAAGAAATCTTTTCTAGATTCCTAATATGCTAGTGGAATTAAAAGCGTAAATTTCGTGTGTTTCAAAGTCAATAGGGCTATGAGGAGGAGAAGATAAAGAGACAACCAGAAATTGTAATTTGGAGGCATTAAGTTTAACTAAATTTTGTATGCCCGACTCAGATACACTCTGGAAATTGGAAATGAGAGTTCAAGAAAGAGCGATATGAAACTGCTTAACAGTAGCAGATGAAGAATATGAAGACAAGACAGAGGAAAAAGGATGAGAGGAGTCGTCAGTAAAAGCCGGGAGAAGAGAAGAAATACGTAGACTGGAGTGGATCAATGAAGAGAAAGAACTGAGTAGATGTATGTACAGAGCCCTATGGAACACCACGGTAACTGGGAATGAGCTAAATACTGCACCGTCAACAACCATCGATATAACACGGTCAGAAAGAAAACTGGAAATCAGAGAGCAGAGAGAAAAGATAAAGCCATAAGCAGAAAGTATGCCAACAAAGCCATGTGCCACACTCTGTCAAAAGCATTAGAGTTATAAAGGGCAACGACAAAAGATTCCCCATAGCTCTTCAGAGAAGAGAACCATACATGAGTGAGATAAGACAGGAGGTCACGTGTGGCTCATGCCTTGTGGAAGCTGTACTGGAGATCGAAATAAGCTAGTTAGATTCAAGATGTTTCAAGAAGTAAGAATTGAGCAAGTTTTTGAATACTTTAGCAATAGCAGTGGTTAGAGCAATTGGTCAGTAGTCAGAAAGAATGGAATGGTCACCTTTCTTAGGAACAGGATGACTTACAGCGTGAATTCAAGATGAAGAATAGATACTGGTTGAGAGAATGAGAAGAAAAAGACATTAAAACACTGGAGTCAGTTCATCTGCAAACTCCTTAAGGTACCTTGCAGAGAAACCATCAGGTCCAGATGCTTTTATGTCTTTAGAGAGCAAAGAACCTTATGGACTTTGCGTGAAGAAAGGATAGGGGAGGGTAAAGGATTAAAGAAGGGTTAAGTACGGAGATCAGGAGAGCTGAAATTGCATACAAATGAGTTGGCAGAAAAAGGAGAGCCAAAGAAAGTGACTTTGTCAATGGAACAGCAAGCTATAGAATCACTAGGGTGTATGAGAGGGGAAAATCTTGTGTTACACAAATTTTTGAAGAGCTTTTCGGTTAATGATCAGAAGCATATCAGTAGGTGAGGAGTTAATATCATTAATCTTGTTTCTTAAAAAGGAAACTTTAAACCTTCTAATATGAGCAGTGCAGCAATCCCTGGCTGTCATTAAAGCAGAGTGACTTAAATCAGATGGAGAGCCTTGATACTACCGATATGCCTTATCTCTGGCCTGAATAGCCATAGATCAGGCACAATCAAACAAATTATTAGAGTGAAAAAGGTTTTGACAGGCGAGGGAATGAACGCCTATATTCCCGAGTCAGGATTTCAGCAACTTTTAAGGCGACCTGCTCAGGATTGCCAGTCCGAAAGGATTAGTCACCCCAGGAAATCAAATTAAAAGTTATACAAACCATCACGTTGTGTACGCTTGAAGTTCCAAAGATGGCAATGAGTAGGAGGAATTGATGGGAGGGAGTGAAAATGGAAGAGATTGAGATCAAAGATGTCAGAGTTACCAAGAGAGGAAAGTACAGAATATGGATAGTTGTAGGATTAGAAGATAGCTGCATGGTTGTGGCTATCGGGAATGTGTGTAGGATGTTTGATAATCTTCTCCAGATCGTGAGTGATGGAGGAAGCAAGGGCCTCACTACCTCCTTCATCAGTGTGAGAAGAATGAAGCCACTCACTGTGGTGTACATTGCAGTTTCCAATATAGGGAACTTCAGCATATGGGTGGGAAGATGGCCAGGACTCATAGATATTCAAAAAAGAACACAAAGTTAGTAGAGTTAGGAGACCAGCAGCAGAAGCAAAGAGATATAGTGGTAGTGGAGAGCTAGATCTTCAGCCAGAGATCATCAAAATCAGGAGATTCAAAGTCCATGAGCCTTGCAGTAGGTGTGTCAGTGCTGTGGTAGGCACACATCCCACATTTGGAACGGAAATAAGAATATAGGTTTCAGTGAGACATTTGAAATGGGTCATGGGATACACGGCTAGATAGCTTAGTTTCAGAAAAAATGAGGAAGTTAGGGAGGAATGTACCCAAATGCTTATCCACAAACGAAAGAATAGATTTCAGACAACGGATGTTAGAAAAGTGTACAATGAACAAACCAGATCTATCATAAGGTGCAAGGTTTTGTGAAAACCATAACTTCCACCGAGCGTGTCTACCTTCATGCCACTAGTGGAATCAAAAGATTCCTGGAAATTCTTAGTACCCCTCTATCTGGGGATATATATATATATATATAATATATATATATATATATATATATATATATATATATATATATATATATATATATATATATATATATATATATATATATATATATATATATATATATATATATATATATATATATATATATATATATATATATATATATTTATATATATATATATATATATATATATATATATATATATATATATATATATATATATATATATATATATATATATATATATATATATATATATATATGTTATATATATATATATATATATATATATATATATATATATATATATATATATATATATATATATATAATCAAATAAACACATTAACACATGTGATAACATGACTCATATTTTACCCCTGACTGGGACTCGAACCTAAGACACATAATTACTGTGCGAAGGTGCTATCAGCTACACCACTAAAGGTCTAAAGGAGATACAAACCTTAAAGCTTAACTGCTATACTAGGAATGAATGCATTCTATCTGAATACCTTTTTCTTCATATTACATCTACTCCTAACCTCATTCGTGGTTTCGTTTTTTGCATTTATTTCAATGCCAGCTATATGGGTATTAATTATAAATCAATATACACATTATCATATGTGAAAACATGAACCATATTTTACCCCTGATTGGGACTCGAACCTAAGACATATTTACTGTGCCAAGGCACTATCAACTACACCACTGCAGGTCTAAAAGAAAAACAAAGCTTACAGCTTAACTGTTATACTAGGAATGAACGCATTCTATCTGAATGCCTTTTTATTCATATAACAGCTTCTTTTAACCTCACTTGTGTAGTTTCATTTTCTGCATTTAATTCAAGTCCCAGCTATATAGGTATTAATTATAATCAAATATGCACATTAACATATGCGTAAACATGAATCATATTTTACCCTTGACCGGGAGTCGAACCTAAGACACATAATAACTGTGCCAAGGCTCTATCAACTACACCACTGAATCACTAAAAGAGAAACAAACATTACAGCTTAACTGTTATACTAGGAATGAACGCAATCCATATGAATGCCTTTTTGTTCATATTACAGCTTCTCTTAACCTCACTTGTATGGGTTCGCTTTCTGCATTTAATATCAAATCCCATCTATAAAGGTATCAATTATACTCAAATAAACACATTAATATATGTGAAAATATGAACCATATTTTACCCCTGACTGGGACTCGAACCAAAGACACATAATCACTGTGCCAAGGCGATATCAACTACACCACTGAAGGTTTAAAAGTTAAACAAACCTTACAACTTAACTGCTATACTAGGAATGAATGCATTCTATCTGAATCC
>JAXCGZ010005844.1:65000-75000 GCA_037179515.1 Halocaridina rubra
TGATCTGTACGTCACTTCTCACAACCCACTCCAGAAATATCCTTTTCTGGCGAAACGTTAACTTACAACAAAATGATGGATATCATTTACAGTGATAACAGAGTTCATGCAATATAACATAATATTAAGTCAAGCACATATAAAAACAGTATGAATCACTAGAGTTTATGTTATCCATATTAGAATTAGCTATCACATATCATTATGGCCATAAGCAGAACATAATTACTTATTCAATTTACCTCGTACTCTGTATTACATATCAAAGTTACCTTATGCTCCTTAATACATACCAAAGTTACCTGAAAAGTTCATTTCGAATTCATTATCAAGGTTACACAAAGTACATAATTCATATGATTTACAAAAACAAAAAACAAAAATGAAAAATCTATTCTAACAATAATCACGTTAGTCAAATAATTTTAATTAACAGATAAAAATGTCTAATTAAGCATTCACAACTAAATTACGTGGTTATTTATAAATGACAGAGTGACAATTAGTCTAATGCAATAATAAACATTAAAGCGGGTTCATCTAAGGGACAACTATTCAATAATACTCATCAAATGACAAAATGGAAATTATTATAGTGCCCAATTAAACAAAAATGCAGTTTAGAAATGACAGTTATCCAATAATACTCATCAATTTCAAAATAAAACTTATTATAGTATCCAATTAAAACAGAAATGTAGTTTATAAATTACAATTATCCAATAATGTTCATCAATGACAAAATAAAAATTATTATAGTACCCTCTTAAAACAGAAATGTAGTTTATAAATGACAATTATTCAATAATACTCATCAATGACAAAATGAAAATCATTATAGTACCCTCTTAAATCAGAAATGCAGTTTATAAATGACAATTATCCAATAATACTCATCAATGACAGAATGACACCCACTGTATTAAGACTATGGTAACTATTTCTCTTATATCTATATACTTCTTCTAGGGGAGGTATTGAGGCTTTCTTAACTTAAATATTATGATCTAAAATCCCATATTGGGCCTGCTAGAGATGGGAAAAAAATTATATACGGTTGCCTGCTAGAGATGGGAAAAAAATTATATACGGTTTCACTGTGGGGAATTTTCATTTTCCCGTGTAGTGTTTTCTTCTTTTATGGTTATTAATAATTCTACTAGTTAGGTCCCTTTTTTTTTTTTTTTTTTTTTTTTTTTTTTTTTTTTTTTTTTGAGTCCCACTCCTGAGATACTGCTAGGTACTACCCTCCCTTACGCTACCCCTTCTTCTCCACGGTGAGATTGGTCCAGGTAGTAACCACGGTGGGTCAGGAAAATTTGCATCGGGTGGCCACTGGACAAGGAAATGGCGCAACTGCATCATTTTCGTTTGCCCCTTCCGGCCGCGTTTACTCAGATCTCGAGAAGGTTATCTTTCCATATCCCCGTCTCACGACACCTATCCCCCGGACGCCATACCTCTATCCATAACTTCGATTCTGTAATCAGTACTCACTATCATTTTCTTTATATAACTCATGTTCCAATGTCTTGAAAAAAGCGATATATTTTCCCAATCCTGTACACCTTATTTTTTCTCAGATGCTTGAAGCAAATAATATTAAAGCTACCCAAAGAATTTATGACGATGTATTCGTTTTCTTTACATAGGTTATTTTGCAAATAAAGAAAATGAACTTATATGGGAACTATGAAAGCGTAAAAATGGCAAATAAAAGAACCTCTCTCTCTCTCTCTCTCTCTCTCTCTCTCTCTCTCTCTCTCTCTCTCTCTCTCTCTCTCTCTCTCTCTCTCTCTCTCTCTCTCTCTCTCTCTCTCTCTCTCTCTCTCTCTCTCTCTCTCTCTCTCGATGATATAACTTTATGTTTTTGAGTGTGAGATTTCATAATTGCGTGATACCCAGTTTAATTTACATTTTGACGAGGAATGGAAGATAAATCCAGCCATGGGATATTAATGAAGAAGGAAGTCTAAATTGCAGCATTAAAGATGTACATAAAAGAAATATTATTAATTTTGAATTATATTCGTTCATCTATTGTATTGTCATTTGTTAATACAATCATTCATTCTTTATAATTCATTCAATCATTCATTAGTTTATCATTCATACATTAATTATCCTTTTGTTTTTCACTCAAGCATTAAATATCCCATTGCTTAATTAGGAACTAGGAGAAATAAATGTAATTGTAAACAGCAAAGGAGCCCATTTCAATGTCTATAGTAAATGCAAGTATAGTTGAGGTACAGTAAGTTCATGGATTTTAAATACAAAAGCCCCATGTAAACTTGGGAAAAATGACGATGAAGAAGATGAGGTATCTGTGTGATTACCTAATTGTGATTACCTAATTGTGTTTACGGGAAAGAGCCCAAAGCTCGTATCTTCCCGTCTCCTGATCGGTTCCATTTTAGACTTAGTGATACTTATCATACCTGTCCTTAAAACTATGGATTGAGATAGCATTAACTACCTCCTCGCTTAGGCAATTCCAATTATCAACTACTCTTACACTGAAAAAGTATTTCCTTACATCCTGCAAAGAAGTTTTCTTACCAAGCTTCAAACTATGACCTCTAGTTCTAGAGCCAGCCATATCAAAATATCGATCCCTATCCACTCTATCATAACCATGAAGGAATTTAAAGACTGTCACCATATCCCCCCTCAATCTTCTAGCTTCGAGTGATAGTAAGTCTAATTCCCTCAGCCTCTCATCATAACTGAGATTGCGTATTTCTGGCACCAGTTTCGTGGCATGTCTTTGAACTTTTTCAAGCTTAGCTATGTGCTTTTTCAAGTGCGGATTCCAAAAGGGGGCTGCATATTTGAGTTTTGGCCTCACATAGGTTACATAAATATTTCTGAACATTTCCTTCTCCATGTGCCTGAAGTCTACCCTTACATTTCATAAGAATGCATATGCTGCCCTAACTATGCCATTTATATGTATTTCTGGAGACAAATCTGCCAGTATGTTTACTCCTAGATCTCTCTCATTTTCTGTCTCTTGAAGTTGTACTCCAGCCACCGAGTAGTCAAGCTTGGGCCTTCTTGCACTTGTACCCATTCTCATTACCTTACATTTTGAAGTATTGAATTTCATTAGCCACTTTTCTGACCACTCATGCAGATTATTTAGATCCTCCTGAAGTTCTCTACCATTGTTCTCGTTTTTTACTTTCTTCACAATCTTTGCATCATCTGCAAACATATTCATGAATGAATTTACAGACTCTGGTAGGTCATTTACATATACAAGGAACAAAAGTGGCCCTAAAACTGAACCCTGTGGAACTCCACTACTAACTCTTCTACATTCAGACACTGAGTGTCTTACTCTAACCCTCTGTTCCCTTCCTTCTAAGTAAGTTTTTATCAATTCCAAAACATTTCCACCTATTCTAGCCATTGATTGCAGCTTCCTAATAAGTCTACCATGTGGAACAGTGTCAAACGCTTTCTGGAAGTCTAGGAATATGCAATCTGCCCAGCCCTCTCTTTCCTGTAAGATTTGGCTTACCTCATCATAAAATTCTAATAAGTTTGTTACAGTTGATCTACCTTCTCTGAAGCCATGTTGCCTCACTGACAAAAAGTTGAAGGATTCCAAGTGAAGAGAGATATGTTTCCTTAGTAGTTTCTCCATAACTTTGCAAACTATGCTGGTCAAGGAAACTGGTCTATAGTTCAGAGCCGTATCCCTCCTTCCCTTTTTGAAGATAGGTATCACATTTGCTTGTTTCCAGCATCTTGGAATCTCCCCTGACTCCAGTGACTCCTTAAATATGATACTTAGTGCCACTGATATTATGTTTGCGCATTTTTTAAGCACATGAGGGGATATGTCATCAGGAACATCTAAATCCATCAGCACTTTGCATACCTCTGTGGCTGTAAGGTTGATGTTCTCTAATACCGGCCCTTGAGCTTCTATCACTGCAATCTGAGGGGGTGGGGTATTTTCTACTGTAAATACTGACTGAAACTCCTTGTTCAATTCTTTGCAGATCTCTTCATCCGTCTCAGTGATGCTTCCATCCGCTCTCTTTAGCCTTAAAACCTGTTCTTTTACCTTCAGTTTTCCTCTGATAAAGCTGTAGAAAAGCTTGGGATTTTCTTTAGCCTTCCTGGTGATGTCCCTCTCATAGTCTCTCTCTGCCTCTCTCCTTTTACTTAGGTAGTCATTTCTTGCTCTTTTGTAGGTTTGCCAGGCATTTATGTTTTTTCTCCTCCTATACCTTTTCCAGCATTTGTCTCTCCACTCCTTAGCTCTTTTACACCCATTATCGAACCATTTCTCTCTGGCATGAATTACACCTACTTTGGTGACAGGTATGCAGCAATCTACTATCTTCCCATATTTCTCACAAAAGATGTCATACATTTCTTGTACAGATTTGTTGTAAAATAAGGTCCTTCAGTCAATAACTGCAAAAAGCTCATTCATTTTGATGTAATCTCCTTTCCGATAGTTCCTCCTCATGTCCTCAGTGTCTCTACTCTCAGGAAGAATATCTTCAATGATATACTCCATCAACAACACACAGTGGTCACTCTTTCCAATTGGTGGTTCATACTCAATTTTTTCAATATCCAACACATTATGTGTCAACACTAGATCAAGTAGTGATGGCTCATCCCCACCCCTGGCCCTTGTTGGTTCCATTACATGTTGGTGTAGGAAATTCCCTTGTACGCATTCTAGGAATCTTGCCCCGAATGTGTGTGTGCGTGTATATATATATATATATATATATATATATATATATATATATATATATATATATATATATATATATATATATATATATATATATATATATATATATATATATATATACACACAATATATATAAACACAATTAGGTAATCACAATTAAGTAATCACACACACACACACACACACACACACATATATATATATATATATATATATATATATATATATATATATATATATATATATATATATATATATATATATATATATAATATATATATATATATATATATATATATATATATATATATATATATATATATATATATATATATATATATATATATATATATATATATATATATATACATATATATATATATATATATATATATATATATATATATATATATATATATATATATATATATATATATATATATATATATATATATATATATAGATAGATAGATATATAGATATATGTAGATATATATATATATATATATATATATATATATATATATATATATATATATATATATAATCAAATAAGCACATTATCCTATGTGCTAAAATTATTTATTTTTACCCCTACCTGGACTTGAAGCTAGGACACATAATTACTGTTCCAAGGCGCTACCAACTACACCACAGTAGGTCTTAAAAGGAAAACAAATCTTACAGTTTTATTTGCTATAATACGAATGAACGCATTCTATCTATCTATATATTTATCTATCTATCTATCTATCTATCTATATATATATATATATATATATATATATATATATATATATTATATATATATATATATATATATATATATATATATATATTATATATATATATATATATATACATATATTATATATATATATATATATATATATATATATATATATATATATATATATATATATATATATATATATATATATATATGCATGTATGTGCATATATAAATGTGTATACACACACATGTAGAGAAATATTGATGATGAAAAAAAATTCTAAAAGACCTTCAAGAATTCCAAGAAATGTTCATTAGACGATACAGAACACAAGAAGAGATGGAAAAGATCAAAAACTTGTTGGAAGAGGTAAGAAGGTTAAATGAGGAAAGAAATGAAGAAGAGAAGAAAAATTTTCATTTCAGAGTTCTTCCAGACAAAGGGGAGATAAAGAAGATAATTACTGAAGAACAGGGGATGGGGCCTCATTAAAACTGTTATACACAAATGCTGATGGATTAGTTGGTAAAGCACTAGAATTAAGAGATAGGATTTACAACAGTAAGGCAGATATAGTAGCAGTTACAGAGACTAAGTTGAGTAAGGACAAAAACATTGTCACCGTTTTTCCTAATAGTTTCAGAATATTAATGGTTGAAAGATCTAAGAGGACTGGTGAAGGGATAGCACTGCTCATAAGTGAAAGGCTTCAAGTTGAAGAAATAAAATTGGCTATAGAAAGTGAGTTCAAGGAATTTCTTGTTGCTTGCATAAATACTGTGTCAGAGAGCATTATAATAACTGTTGTATATCACACACCAAGGAACCAACATAGGCTGGAAGTTTATGAAGAAAGTCATATAGGACTACTGGATTCATAAACTCAGTTGTTAACATGGCACGGGAGAGAAAATGTAGGATTTTGATTATGGGAGATTTTAATGATGAAGAGATAGATTGGATAAATCTTGACCCACACAGTGGTGAGGACTCATTCGGGGCAAAATTCCTAGATTGCGTACAAGGGAATTTCCTACACCAACATATACTGGAACCAACGAGGGCCAGGGGTGGGAATGAGCCATCACTACTTGATCTAGTATTCACAGATAACGTGTTGGATATTGAAAAAATTTAGTATGAACCACTAATTGGAAAGAGTGAGCACTGTGTGTTGTTGATGGAGTATATCATAGAAGATGTTCTGTCTGAGAGTAGAGGCACTGAGGACATGAGGAGGAACTATCCGAAAGGAGAATACATCAAAATGAATGAGCTTTTTGCTGTTATTGACTGAAGGACCTTATTTTACAACAAATATGTTCAAGAAATGAACGACATCTTTTGTAAGAAATATGGGAAGATAGTAGATTGCTGCATACCTGTCACCAAAGTAGGTGTAGTTCATGCCAGAGAGAAATGGTTCGAGAATGGGTGTAAAAGAGCTAAGGAGTGGAGAGACAATTGCTGAAAATGGTATAGGAGTAGAAAAAACATAAATGCCTGGCAAACCTACAAAAGAGCAAGGAATTATTACTTAAGTAAAAGAAGAGAGGCAGAGAGAGACCATGAAAGGGACATCACCAGGAAGGCTAAAGAAAATCCCAAGCTTTTCCGCAACTTTAACAGAGGAAAAGTGAAGGTAAAAGAACAGGATTTAAGCCTTAAGAGAGCGGATGGAAGCATCACTGAGACGGATGAAGAGATCTGCAAAAATTTAACAAGGAGTTTCAGTCAGTATTTACAGTAGAAAATACCCCCACGCACTCAGATTGCAGAGATAGAAGCTCATGGGCCGGTATTAGAGAATATCATCCTTTCAACCGCAGAAGTATGCAAAACGCTCATGGAGTTAGATGTCTATAAAGCTACAGGTCCTGATGATATATCCCCTCATGTGCTTAAAAATGCGCAACTCAATATCAGTGGCACTAAGTATCATATTTAAAAAGTCACTGGAGTGAGGGGAGATTCCAAGATGCTGGAAACAAGCGAACGTGATACCTTTCTTCAAAAAGGGAAAGAGGGATACGACTCTAAACTATAGACCAGTTTCCTTGACCAGCATATTTTGCAAAGTTGTAGAGAAACTACTAAGGAAACATATCTCTCTTCTCTTGGAATCCTTCAACTTTTTGTCAGTGAGAAAATATGGCTTCAGAGAAGGTAGATCAACAGTAACAATTTTATTAGAACTTTATGATGAGGTAAGCTGACTCTTACAGGTAAGAGAGGGCTGGGCAGATTGCATATTCCTAGACTTCCAGAAGGCGTTTGACACTGTTCCACATGAAAGACTTATTAAGAAGATGCAAGCAATGGCTAGAATAGGTGGAAATGTTTTAGAATGGATAAGAACTTACTTAGAAGGAAGGGAATAGAGGGTTAGAGTAAGACACTCAGAGTCTGAATGGAGAAGAGTTAGTAGTGGAGTCCCACAGGGTTTAGCTTTAGGGCCACTTTTGTTATTTGTGAATGTAAATGAGCTACCAGAGTCTGTAAGTTCATTCATGAATATGTTTGCAGATGATGCAAAAATTGTGAAGAAAGTAAGGAACTAGAACAATGGTAGAGAACTTCAGGATGATCTAAATAGTCTGCACGAGTGGTCAGAAAAGTGTCTAATGAAATTCAATACTTCAAAATGTAAGGTAATGAGAATGGGTACAAGTGCAAGAAGGCATAATTTTAACTACTTGGTGGCAGGAGTACAACTTCAAAAGACAGAGAATGGCAGATTTGTCTCCAGAAATGCATATAAATGGCATAGCAAGGGCATCAAATGCTTTCTTAGCAAATGTAAGGGTAGGGTAGCCTTCATGCACATGGACAAGGAAATGTTCAGAAATATTTATGTAATCTATGTGAGGCCAAAACTTAAATATGCAGCCCCCGTTTGGAATTCGCACTTGAAAAAGCACGTAGTTAAGCTTGAAAACGTTTAGAGACATGCCACGAAACTGGTACCAGAAATACGCAATCTCAGTTATGATGAGAGGCTGGGGGAATTAGACTTTCCATCACTCGAAGCTAGAAGATTGAGGGGGGGATATGGTGATAGTCTTTAAATTCCTTCATGGTTATGATAGGGTGGATAGGGATCGATATTTTGATATGGCTGGCTCTAGAACTAGAGGTCATAGTTTGAGGCTTCGTAAGAAAACTTCTTTGCAGGATGTAAGGATGTAGTTTTTTAGGTGAGAGTAGTTGATAATTGGAACTCACTAAGCGAGGAGGTAGTTAATGCTAACGCAATCCATAGTTTTAAGGACAGGTATGATAAGTATCACTAAGTACAAAATGGGACCGATCAGAAGACGGGAAGATACGAACTTTAATTTTTTTCCCGTAAGCACAATTAGATAAACAATTAGGTAATCACACATAAAGCTAGAGGTCATAGTTTGAAGCTTCGTAAGATGTAAGGAAGTACTTTTATTAGTGTAAGAGTAGTTGATAATTGGAATCCGCTAAGCGTGGAGGTAGATAATGCTAACTCAGTCCATAGTGTTCATGACAAGTACGATAAGTATCACTAATTACATAATGAAACCGATCAGGAGACGGGAAGTTACAAGCTTGGGGCTCTTTACCGTAAGCACAATTTGGTTATTACACATAGGTAATTTTACACACACACACACAAACACACACACACACACTCACACACACACACACACACATATATTATATATATATATATATATATATATATATATATATATATATATATATATATATATATATATATAGAAGGCATTTGATATGGTCCCACATGGGATACTTGTTAAGAAGCTGCAAGTAATGGTAAGAAAAGGTGAAAATGTCTTTGAATTGATAAACGTTTACTTTGAAGGAAGGGAACAGAGGGTTAGAGTAAGACATACAGTGTCTGAATGGTGAAGAATTGGGAGTGGGGTTCCACAGGGCTCAGTTTTAGGGCCACTTTTGTTCCTTGTAAATGTAAATTACCTACTAGAGTCTGTAAATTAATTTTGATTGTGTTTTCAGATGATGGAAAGATTCTGAAGAAATTAAAAAAAAAGACGAAAACAATGGTAGAGAACTTCTGGAAGGCCTATGTATATGTGTTTCTGGAGACAAATCTGTCAATATGTTTACTCCCAGATCTCTCCTTCTCATTCTCTGTCTCTTGAAGTTTTGCACCTGCTATTGAGTACCCAATCTTGAGCCTTCTTGCACTTGTACCCATTCTCATCACCTTACAATTTAAAGTATTGAATTTTATTTGCACTTTCCTAACCATTCATGCAGATTACATAGGCCTTCCAGAAGTTCTCTACCATTGTTTTCGCCTTTTTTTTTTAATTTCTTCAGAATCTTTCCATCATCTGAAAACACAATCAAAAGTAAATTACAGATTATAGTAGGTAATTTACATTTACAAGGAACAAAAGTGGCCCTAAAACTGAGCCCTGTGGAACCCCACTCCCAATTCTTCACCATTCAGACACTGTATGTCTTACTCTAACCCTCTGTTCCCTTCCTTCAAAGTAAACGTTTATCAATTCAAAGA
>JAXCGZ010005844.1:80000-87500 GCA_037179515.1 Halocaridina rubra
TTTTATGATGAGGTAAGCCGAATCTTACAGGAAAGAGAGGGCTGGGCAGATTGCATATTCCTAGACTTCCAGAAAGCGTTTGACACTGTTCCATATGGGAGACTTATTAGGAAGCTGCAAGCAATGGCTAGAATAGGTGGGAATGTCTTGGAATGGTTAAAAACTTACTTAGAAGGAAGGGAACAGAGGGTTAGAGTAAGACACTCAGTGTCTGAATGGAGAAGAGTTAGTAGTGGAGTTCCACAGGGTTCAGTTTTAGGGCCACTTTCGTTCCTTGTACATGTAAATGACCTACCAGAGTCTGTAAATTCATTCATGAATATATTTGCAGATGATGCAAAGATTGTGAAGAAAGTAAAAAACGAGAACAATGGTAGAGAACTTCAGAAGGATCTAAATAGTCTGCATGAGTGGTCGGAAAAGTGGCTAATGAAATTCAGTTCTTCAAAATGTAAGGTAATGAGAATGGGTACAAGTGCAAGAAGGCCCAAGCTTGACTACTCGGTGGCTGGAGTGCAACTTCATGAGACAGAAACTGAGAGAGATCTAGGAGTAAACATACTGGCAGATTTGTCTCCAGAAATGCATATAAATGGCATAGTAAGGGCAGCATATGCATTCTTATCAAATGTAATGGTAGTCTTCAGGAACATGGACAAGGAAATGTTCAGAAATATTTATGTAACCTATGTGAGGCCAAAACTCGAATATGCAGCCCCCTTTTGGAATCCACACTTGAAAAAGCACATAGCTAAGCTTGAAAAAGTTCAAAGACATACCACGAAACTGGTGCCAGAAATACGCAATCTCACTTATGATGAGAGGCTGAGGGAATTAGACTTACCATCACTCGAAGCTAGAAGATTGAGGGGGGGATATGGTGACAGTCTTTAAATTCCTTCATGGTTATGATAGAGTGGATAGGGATCGATATTTTAATATGGCTGGTTCTAGAACTAGAGGTCATAGTTTGAAGCTTCGCAAGAAAACTTCTTTGCAGAATGTAAGGAAATACTTTTTCAGTGTAAGAGTAGTTGATAATTGGAATTGGCTAAGCGAGGAGGTAGTTAATGCTATCTCAATCCATAGTTTTAAGGACAGGTATGATAAGTATCACTAAGTATAAAATGGAACCGATGAGGAGACGGGAAGATACGAGCTTTGGGCTCTTTCCCGTAAACACAATTAGGTAAGTACACACACACACACACACACACACACACACACACACACACACACACACACACACACACACACACACACACACACATATATATATATATATATATATATATATATATATATATATATATATATATATATATATATATATATATATATATATATATATACATATTTACTGCAAAACTAGGAATGATAGCATTCAATCTGAATGCCTTTTTTGTTCATACTACAGTTTCTCCCAACCTCACTTGTGGCTTCGTTTTTGCATTTAATTCAAATCCCAATATTATTGGGCATCAACAATAATCAAATAAGCACATTATCATATGTCAAGACATGTATCATATTTTTTCTGTCTGCAACTCCAACCTAGGACACATAATTACTGTGCTAAGGTGCTATCAACTACAACACAGAAGGTTAAAAGAGGAACCTACCTTAAACTTAACTGCAATACTAGGAATGAAATCATTGTATCTGAGTGCCTTTTTTGTTCATATGGCAATTAAGCTGAAAGGTTGGTTTCTATTTTAACCTTCTGTCGTGTAGTTGTTAGCGCCTTGGCACGTAATTAGGTGTCCTAGGTTCTAGTCCCGGCTGGGTAAAATATAATTCATGTTTTCACATATGGTAATGTGCTCATTTGATTATTAGTGATGCCCAGCTATGTCGTATGACTTCTGTCATGCTGAAGCCAGCCCTGCTGAAGCCAGAATCTGAAACTTGTAACAGCTCTTGAGGGGTGATGGTTAGTCGAGGCCACGGATATTCTATTACATGCCCTCACTTTTAATGAGTTTTGTGCCGCCCATGTGTCCCCTTGGGACCACCAAGAGTTGTGGCTAGGCACCTGGAACTAACCGCAGGCGCCATGCACCCCCCCCCCAAGAGGCCTACAGGATAAGGGACCCTCGGTCCCTTATAACACCACAAGTCTTGAAGAGAAACATGTGAGGCTAGGGTGAAATAGAATACTCTCCCCACTTGTGTTCTGCGGTGCGGCCAGTGTTTGTAGAGGGCGACAAGGGGATATGTGACCGGACCCCTGAGGCTTGGCATCCGAAATGGAGTACCTGAGGGTGGGAAAGGCCGAGAGTTAGCCCTTTCCTAAACCACACGAAACATGAACTTGTGTTTCGTACACAGGAACCTGCCCAGGAGAGAAATGCCCAATAACTTCCCCCCCCCGGAAGTAGGTGGGATTCCACTTTGGACCTGGCGCTGATTGGCTGGACTAGTTCTGACTGATTTCATTGGAGAATTGGATGTTAAGCCACGCCCTGCCCCTGGGGGTATTTAAAGAGCCACCCAGGGCAGAGACAGTTAGTTAGCAGTTTGCCAGGGGCACGAATAGATCCTAGTTTGTGAAGTCATAGGGTGGGGGCCATTGGGCCATTGGGCCATTGGGCCATTGGGCCATTGGGCCATTGGGCCATTTGAGGCATAGGGGCATTGAAGCGTCGGATGTGTTGTACTCTAGAATAAATACAAGTAAAGGAACTACTGCTTGTCCATTCTTACCTTGTAACCACGTACCCATCAGGTACTAATATATAAACCACGCTACCATAATTATAAATATAGATGTACGTAGAAGGAAAAGCCCTACGGCAGTGGTGTCATTAGAAGGGGATAATCATAAAAGCCTTACGTCAGTGATGACAAGCGGCAAGATAACCCAGTCATCTTATAAAGTGTGAGTTCAAGTGGAAGTCTAAAACTCATACGTCAGCGGTGGCTTGCGGCGGAATAGCCAAAAGCCATACGTCAGCTAGATTGGGATTTGAATTAAATGTGAAAACGAAGCCATGAGTGAGGTTGGGAGAAACTGTACTATGAACAAAAAATATTCAGATAGAATGCGTTCATTCCTAGTAGAGCATTTAAGCTCTTAGGTTGGATTCTCTTTTAACCTTCTGCGATATTATGTGTCCTAAGTTCAAGCTGCAGTCGGGTAAAATATGATTTATGTTTTCACGTATGGTAACGTGCTTATTTGATTATCGATGATGTCTATTTAGACTGTAATTTGAATTAAATGTGAAAATTAAGCCATGATTGAGGTTGGGAGAAACTAATATGAACAAAAAGGCATTCAGATAGAATGTGTACATTCCTAGTAAAGCAGTTAAGTGTAAGACTGGTTTCTCTTTTATCCTTGTATGATGCAGTTGGTGGTGCTTTGGCACAGTAATTATGTGTCCTAGGTTCGAGTCCCGGTAGGATAAAATATGATTCATGGTTTCATACATGGTACAGTGCTTCTTTGAATATTTTTGATGCCCAATTATACTGGGAGACACCCAATCGAATTGCTTTCTCTTTTAACCTTCTGTGGTGTAGTTACTAGCGCATTGGCACTGTAATTATGTGTCCTAGATTCCAGTCCCAGTAGGGTAAAATATGGTTCATGTTTTCACATATGGTATTGTGCTTATATAATTATTGTTATTGACCGATTAGATTGGGATTTGAATTAAATGCGAAAACAAAGCCATAAATAAGGTTGCTAGAAACTGTAATATGAACAAAAGGCATCCAGATTGAATGCATTCATACCAAGTATAGCAGTTAAGCTGTATGGTTGGTGTCTTTTAACCTTCTGTGTTGCAGTTGGTAGCACCTTGACAGAGTAATTGTGTCTTAGGATCGAATTTGGCAGGGTAAAATATGATTTATGCTTTCACGTATGGTAATGTGCTTGTTTGATTTTTGTTGATGCCCAGTTTGATTGGAATTTGAATTAAATGCAAAAACGAAGCCATGAGTGAGGTTGGTAGAAACTGTATAATGAACATAAAGGCATTCATTTAGAATGCGTCCATTCCTAGCATAGCAGCTAAGCTGTAATGTTGATTTCTATTTTTTTCCTTCTTTGGTGTAACAGGTAGCTCCTTGGCACAGTACATATGTGTCCTAGGTTCGAGTTGCGGTCGGGTAAAATATGATGCATGTCTTACATACGGTAAAGTGTTTATTTGATAATTGTTGATCCCCAACTAGATTGGGATTTGAATTAAATGCAAAAACGAAGCCACGCGTGAGGTTGGAAAAAAACTGTAATATGAACAAAAATATTCAGATAAAATACTTTCAATTCTAATATAGCAGTTAAGCTGTAAAGTTGGTTTCTCTTTTAACCTTCTGTGGTGTAGTTGGTAGCGCCTTGGCACTGCGATTATTTTTCCCAGGATAGAGTCCGGGTAGGGTAAAATATGAGTCATGTTTTCACATATGGTAAATTTCTTATTTGATTATTATTGATACCCAGTTAGATTGAGATTTGAATTAAATGTAAAAACTAAGCCACGGATGAGGTTGGAAGAAATTGTAATATGAACAAAAAGGCATTTAAATAGAATGCCTTCATACCTTGTATAGCAGTTAAGCTGTAAGGTTGATTTCTCTTTTAACCTTATGTGGTGTAGTTTGTAGCTACTTGGCACAATAATTATGTGACCTAAGTTCAAGTCCCGGTTCTTTAAAATATGATTCAAGTTTTCATATATGGTAATGTGCTTATTTCATTATTCTTGATGCTCATTTAGATTGGGATTTGAATTAAATGTGAAAACAAAGCCACGAGTGAGATTGAGAGAAACTGTAATATGAACAAAAAGTCATTCAGATAGAATGCGTTCAATCCTAGAATAGCAGATATGCTGTAAGGTTGGTTTCTCTTTTAACCTACTGTGGTTTGGTTAATAGTTCCTTGACACAGTAATTATATGTCCTTAGTTAGAGTCCCGGTCGGGTAAATTATGATGTATTCTTTCACATATGGTAATGTGCTTTTTTGAGTATTGGTGATGCCCAATTAGACTAGGATTTGAATTAAATGCAAAAAACGAAGCTACGAATGAGGTTGGGAGAAACTGTAATATGAACAATAAGACATTCAGAGAGAATGCACTCATTCCTAGTATAGCAGTTAAGTTGTAAGGTTGGTTTCTCTTTTAACTTTGAGTGGTGTAGTTGGTAGCGCCTTGGCATAGTAATTATGTGACCTAGGTTTAAGTCCCGGTTGGGTTAAATATGATTCATGTTTTCACACATGGTAATGTGCTTATTTGATTATTGTTGATGCCCAAATAGATTGGGATTTGAATTAAATGCGAAAACAAAACCATGAGTGCAGTTGGGAGAAACTATAACATGAACAAAAAGGCATTAAAAGAGAATGCGTTCATTCATCGTTATCAGTTAAGCTGTAAAGTTGGTTTCTCAATTAACTTTCTATGGTGTAGTTGATAGCGCCTTGGCACAGTAATTATGTGTCCTAGGTAGGAGTCTCAGTCTGGTAAAATATGATTCATATTTTCACATATGGTAATATGCTTATTTGATTATTATTGATGCCCAATTAGATTGTGATTTTAATTGAATGCGAAAACGAAGCCACAAGTGAGGTTGGGAGAAACTGTGATGGACAAAAAAACATTCAGATAGAATTCATTCATTCCTAGTATATCAATTAAGCTGCAAGGTTGGTTTCTCTTTTAACATTTTGTGGTGTTTTTGGTAACACCTTGGCACAGTTATTATGTACCCTAGGTTCGACTCCCGGTCGGGTAAAATAACATTCATGTTGTTACATATGGTAGTGTGCTTATGTTATTATTAATGATGCCCAATTAGATATGGATTTTAATTAAATGTGAAAACGAGGCCACGAGAGAAGTTGGGAGAAACTGTAATATGAACAAAAAGGCATTCAGATATAATGAGTTAATTCCAAGCATAGCAGTTAAGCTTTAAGGTTGGCTTTCCTTTTAATCTTCTGTGGTGTAGTTGGTAGCGCCTTGGCACAGTAATTATATGTCCTAGGTTTAAGTCCCGGTTGAGTAAAATATGATTCATGATTTCACGTATGGTAATATACTCATTTGATTATTGTTGAAATCCAGTCTAGATGGGATTTTGCATTAAATGAGAAAACGAAGCCACGAGGTAGATTGAGAGAAACTCTAATATGAACAAAAAGACTTTTAGATAGAATGCATTCATTCCTAGTATAGCAGTTAAGCTGTAAGATTGATTTTTCTTTTAGCCTTCTGTAATGTATTTGGTAGCGCCTTGGCACAACAATTATGTGTCCTATGTGCGAGTCACGGTCAAGTAAAATATAATTCATATATATATATATATATATATATATATATATATATATATATATATATATATATATATATATTTATATATATATATATATATATATATATATATATATATATATATATATATATATATATATATATATATATATATATATATATATATATATGTATATATATATATATATATATATATATATATATATATATATATATATATATATATATATATATATATATATATATATATATATATATTTATACATTATATATATATATATATATATATATATATATATATATATATATATATATATATATATATATATATATATATATGGATGTGTCTATGTATGTATGTATGTATATATATATATGTAATAGAGAAGCGTTGTGGAGTATGTTGCGACTGTATGGAATAAGTTTGTTGAATGCTGTGTAGAATGTTTACCTGAACTGTAGAGCATTTGTGAGAGTCTGGAATGGTATGAGTGATTGGTTTAAGGTGAATGTAGGATTACGTAAAGATTGTGTATTGTCTTCATGGTTGTTTATTGTGTATATAGATGAAGTGGTAAGGGAAGTAGAGTAAAGATTTTAGACATAGATTTGGAAGTAGCGGTTGAGAATGGAAGGTTGTGGAAATAGAATTATTTGTTATTCACGGATGATACAGCACTGGCGGCTGATGTTGAGAATGAACTGAATCATTTGGTGACTGAGTTTATTAGGGTGTGTTAAAGAAGGAAACTGTGGGTGAATGTTGGTAAAAGTAAAGTCAAGAGACTCACGAGCAGTGTTCATGTTGGCAGATTGAATGTAGAAGTGAATGTGGAGTTGCTTGATGAAGTTGAGAGTTTTAAGTATCTGGGGTCGCATGTATCATGGAGTGGACGAGTGGATACAGAGGTAAGTCACAAGTGAAGGAAGCTAGTAAATATCTAGGTGGGATGAAAAGTGATGAGAAATAGGTATTTGGAAATGAATGCAAAGAGAACGATATATGAGGGTGTGATTGTGCCGACAGTACTGCATGGAGCAGAGACTTGGAATACAAGAGAGGACGAAAAGAACAAGTTGAATGTGTTGGAGATGACGTGTTCTAGAAAAAAATAGAATAAGAAATGAGGAAAGCAAGCAGAGAATGGGTGTTGAAAAAAGCTAACTATGCCATTTATATGCATATCTAGAGACAAATCTG
>JAXCGZ010005844.1:95000-114667 GCA_037179515.1 Halocaridina rubra
CACGACATCCTGGGCCCCTCCATAAAGGAAATGGGGGTTCTCCAAGTCAATGCTACCATTTAGCACATATGATTAAGCATGCCCACAATTCTTCAACGCTTTGGGCAGATTGACGTTCTGATCTTTCATAATATGTTGATTCCTCATTGTATACTTTTGACAACAGATCTTCCCATGAGAGCTTTTCAGACTAGGCTCTCTGAATAAAAAATTCCCTCTTCTTAGCAAGGGTGAATTGGACCTACGGGATTAAAAACTATACTCACCAGTGACAGAAGTTTCTGTCTGGTCAACACTTCTCTAGCCCTCAGACCTGTATCAACATTCCAGATTAAACTAAAGATTGGCACGTTAGGAGATCTAGATTCTTCAGAAAAGCACTGATCTTGTACTCTATTAAGTCTTACGTTGTTGGAATTCCATGCTTCAGTGATATTTTAGCCCTTACCAACTCTACATCTGCAGTATTGTATACATTACACTGTTTCTCTTCACAGGTACAAACATCCAACAAATTGCCTACCTGAAGATTCGCCAATATCTCCTCCACTGTTCTTACTAAAGACTTCATTTGTCCAAAAGCTCTCTGACAATTGTGTGGGAGAGGAGGGTGGCTAGACTTCCAAGGAACAGGATCTCTAAAACTTCCAAGTGTACTTTATCTTTGTAATGCACTTCTTGCTTATTTACTCCAATACTCTCTGGCTCCCACAACTTATTAACAGGTTCTATGGCCTCCTCAATCAATATCTTATTAGCAGGATTTATGGCCTCTTCAATCAACAACTTATTAAATGGCTCTATGGCCTCTTCAATCAACTCTTGAGTAGAAGCAGGCCAAAACTATGTTCCTAATCGCATAACAGTTTGGTTTTGCACATTACTGGGTTCTTGTTGAGTATCACGATGAATATGGCCATACAACATGACACCACCCGGTGTTTCCATCAAATTACAGACATCCTACTTGTTAATACCACTGTCAACCTGACTAAAATGTAAGGCACCAATAACAATGCCAATGGTCTCAAGCAAATCACTATCAATATCTTCATTGGCCAGCTTGTGACCATTAGACTTTAATACACTTGCAGCCTTTGCTAGTCCTGGAGTGAGGATGCTAATTACCATATCATCAACTACAAGTAATTCAACTCTGGCTCTTCTTTTCCCCAATTTAATAACTACATTTACAACAGGAAAACTTCCTTTCTCCGTTTCAGAACGAAAAGCATCAATACCAAGAATCATTTCATCTACTGAGCTTAATTTAAGCCTTTCAGCTTGTTCCCTAGTTATAAAGGAATACTTGGAACCTGTATCAAAGAATAATCTAGTATTTACCCAATGGTTTCCCTTTGAACTGCTTATTTTTCCACTAGCAGTAGGCAAAGCACATGAGGGTAAACTCGGCTTCACCATTTGCCTTTGTACTGCATTCATAGTCATCACACCAATATGTTTCTTGTCCTTTTCTGAGTCAGGACGTTCTTGCTCTTTGCTTGACTCATCTATTAATTTTGAACCATTCCCTGACTGTTCATTCAGAAATGTAGCCTCTTCAAACCTTCTACAAAATTTTGATTCTTGTTTGTAATACAAGGCTGTAGCCATTTTTTTTATGCTTCTTGCAGTTTAACTGAGTGTAACATATATTTGCATAATGGCCTGACTGAGTATATCTCAGACATTTGTTGCTGTCTCTCAATTTATATCTGCATTCATTTATACTAACTGCTTTATTACACTGTTCAGATTTATGACCTTGCCAACCACAGAATACACATTCTGATTTACTATTTACTACCTTTGCAGTAGCACCATTACTACCCACATTCTTTTTAATAGGACCGGGGCTCATCTCTCTGGGAGGTCTAGGTCACTCCCTTTGTGTTACCTTTAGTGTTCATGCCTTGTATATGATGTACATATTTTCCCAGTTCCTTCAAGAGGGTTTCAAATATAGGATATTTTGTGTCAATTTTCCTGCTAAGCCAGTTCTCTACATCATCTGGCAATTTCATGATCACGATTGCTGAAAACACTCAATCAGTGTTTTTATGTCTATAATTTTTCAGACTTCGAATTATGGCTCCTACTTCTTGCTTGAACTTAAAAAGTGATGAATAATTAGAAGAGGTTTTGGTATTTTTACCAATTTCCTCATTAAATTTCGCATAATCCTGTCCTTGCTGGCATAAACAGCTTGTAGCTGTTGAATGCATTCATCATAACTCTAACTAACAACAGGATATCCCTTTATGATGTCTTTGGCATCTCCTTTTTAAGGGCATTTCTCAAGAAGGTAAACTTTGTCATAGTTGGCATAGAAGTACCATGTACTAGACCAGGGGTGCACAACCTTTTGGGCTACTTGGTCCACATCACCATACATATATCTAATCGAAGACCACTAGATTTTACATAAAATATAATCAATATTTCGTAGAGTATACTTAAGGGTAAAAAAAACACAGTTGTTCACCTGTTTTATTTGAATGATATTTTTTTACACTGAGATTCACGCACAAGCTTTTTTATGTTAGGGTGGAAATTTGTGGTTGCCAGTCTGAAAACAGAGTGCAAACTTTGATCACTTAGCCTGCTGCGAATATTTGATCTGTTCTGGTTAAGCAAACTAAATGTTTGTTCACATATGTCGGTAGAGCCAAATAAGCTTGCATAAATAGCAGCTTTGTTTCTCACATATGGACATTCATCTTTGGCCAAACAATTATGAAAGTTGAGCAAGTTCCCTTCATTATAAATGGTACGAAGGCTGTCATTATTCTGAAGATCAATCAGATGAAATTGTGCTTCAAATTCCACTACTTCAGGAGATACAGAAAAGGGATTGCTGAACAACTTCAAATCATTTACTTTTTCCTTGAGGTCCTCAAATCGGCTCTCTAAGGCCTTCAAAAGTTTTCCTAATTTTGTTGCATAGTATTCATGTCTATTGCATACTTTGTGTTTCTCATACATAAGTTCGTAGTTTGGTAAGTGTCCTAACTCACCTTTAACCATTTGTGACTGAAACAACTTTAGTTTTTGTTCAAAAGCTATCACATAGTTGGCTAGCTGAGAAATAAGTTGGTTATTCCCTTAAAGTTTACGATTCAAGTTATTTAAATGACTTTGAGATCCACAAGAAATGACAAATCACAAAGCCAGTCAACATGTTCAAGTTCTGGTACAATTTTATTCTTTTCATTAAAAAATATCTCAATTTCGTCCAGAAGATTGATAAATCTTTGCTGTGTATTTCCCCTGCTTAACCACCTAACTTGAGTGAAAAACAGTAAATCGCCACATTCTGCTTTAGTTTCATCAAGAAATTGCTTGAATTACTAGTGATGCAAAGCTTAACGTGACTTGATGAAATTGACTTTAGAAACTACAACTTTAATTACATGATGAAAGTCCAGTTCGTTTCCACACAAATTTTGTTGATGTATTATGCAATAAAACTGGTTCAATCCATATTTTTGCTATCCAAGGTTTTTAATTATAAGCTGCAACAATCCAATCTACTTGCCTATCATTGCTGGAGCCCCATCAGTTGATGTTCCTACTAATTTGTCCAAATTTAACTAAATTCCTGAAATTTGTTCTAAAAGTCCATTAAGTAAATCACTACTAATTGGATGCCCTTTTAACAAACTGAGCCCTACAAGTTCCACATGAATAGAAAAGTCATCTGTTACACCAAGTACAAATACAAGTAGCTGAGCTGTAGATGTAACATCAGTAGACTCATCAGTGGCTAGGGAGAAGTACATAAATTGTTTACCTTTCTCCTTCAACTGGTCTACCATATCACCCAACAAATCAACAATACGACGTTGCGCTATCATACGATTCAAACTGATATTCTCAAACTTTTTCAAAACATCTGGATAAAGTTTTTGAGCAGCAAGTAGAATACACTTTCTAATGAAATCCCCCTCTGAAAAAACCTTGGAATGTTTAGCAATCAGGTTTGCAATTTCATAGGTCACTTTCGTTACGTCCTGTGCCTCCTTATTTTTCTGAATAAACATATTTTCCTCATCATCAAAACTTTGCATTAGTGATTGCACTGCTTTCCACAAAGAAATATGCATCTGTCCATATTTTCTTAAATTTTCTGTGTTCATCTTCAAGATTTCTTTTGCGACCTGATTTCTTTTAAAAAGAAGTACTAGAGATCATAGTAACTAAGCAAAATTGATCTGAAAACACTACAATATTGATAAATGCCTGGCCCTACAACAAGATCTCCCTTTTAAGATTGCCAAGAAACTATCGGTGATCAGACAGATTGGCTGACTTGGAAAGTTGCCAACTAATCACTTTACGAAGTTATTTACCCCGACCGGGACTCGAACCTAGGACTTATAATTACTAAGTCAAGGCGCTACCAACTACACACCACAGAAGGTTTAAAGGAATCCAACCTTATAGCTTATATCTGCTATACTTAGGAGATATAAGCTATAAGATTGGATTCCTTTTAACCTTCTGTGGTGTGTAGTTGATAGCGCCTTGACTTAGTAATTATAAGTCCTAGGTTCGAGTCCCGGTAGGGGTAAATAATGATTCATATATATATATATATATATATATATATATATATATATATATATATATATATATATATATATATATATATATATATATATATATATATATATATATATATATATATATATATATATATATATATATATATATATATTTCTTATTGTCTTTTACTGTAGTGTGATATTTGGTATTTTCTATGATAAATTCGAGGGCTGCCAGATGCTTCATTGATGGCCGCATGCGGCCCGAGGGCCACCGGTTGTGTACCCTTGTACAAGACCAGTAGTTCCCAATCTGTGGTCCGCGGACCCATGGTGGTCCGCAAAGGTAGTACTGGGGGTCCGTGAACTGAATTGAAATTTTCATATATATATATATATATATATATATATATATATATATATATATATATATATATATATATATATATATATATATATATATATATATATATATATATATATATATATATATATATATATATATATATATATATATATATATATATATATATGTAAGTGAATAAGAATATTAAAAGAAAAAATAATAATGCAGTTATACAAAGGCAACGTAATGTACCCATGCTCTCATAATTATGGCAATATTAAAATTAAACGTTTCCTTATTATATCATTTATTTATTTTTCTTTTCTTTCTCTCTTTAGTTTTTTAAGCATATAACACTATACATGAAAGTGACATGTCGGATGTCAGGCAACCACAGTACGGTAGGACCGAAGCAGTTATACGTGTGAGATTACCAACCTGTCATGTGTTGAACACGCACAGTCGGACCATGGCGTGCGAGCTCAGTCTGAGCTGAAGTTCTGAACACTGATTGCTGCAACTTCGCTCTTCCTTCACCGTCTTCACATTTTGAACCGACAGTTGTATCCAAACGTTAATGCAACTTGAGCAGTCCATAGTCAGTGCGTCTGTGTTTGATTCCCGAACCTTAATATTTAGTTGTATTACCTACATCAGTGACTATTTATTGCAAATATCTGATCGTATGATGGATCAGTGGTTAAAAACCGGAAGCATGTTAAAACGAGACAGTAGTAACATAGAAGGTGAATGTGCGACAAGCTCAAGTGAAAAGACACTGACTCATCAGTCGAAACGCAAAAACCGTAAATACTGTGATGAATACATATCCTTTGGATTTATATGTAGAGGCAGTGAAGGTGAACAGAAACCCCAATGTGTTCTCTGTTATGAAATATTGTCCAATGAAAGTATGAAGCCAGCCAAATTTCGCAGGCATTTTGAAACTAAGCATAAGGAGCATACTAACAAACCTGTTGAATATTTTCAAAGAAGACTGGAAAAACTGCTTTCAAGACAAAATATTATAGTAAAAATTGCAACCGGGGATGATAATAAGAATGCTGTGTGTGCTTCGTATGATGTTGCTCTTTTAATAGCAAAGAGTGGAAAACCACACACAATAGCAGAGGAACTAATTCTGCCTGCTGCCAAAGCAATGGCCTCTAGGATGCATGGAGACAAAGTATCAAAGAGTTTTGATCTCATTTCACTGTCAAACACCACTGTCAAGCGGCAAATAGAAGACATGTCTGACAGTGTGAAAAATCAACTAGTGAAGAGAGTGATTAAAAGTCCGTATTATTCTTTACAATTAGATGAAAGTACAGATGTTGCTAACAGTGCTGATTTACTTGCATTCATACGATATGAATTTGACGGTACAATTAAGGAAGATTTTCTCTTTTGCCAGTCATTGCCAACACACACAACTGGTGAGTCTATTTTAATAGTTTGAATGATTTTATAATAGCTAATGAAATTGGATGGTCAAAGTGTGTAGGAGTCAGTACTGATGGGGCTCCCGCAATGTCGGGAAAGTACAAAAGACTCAAGGCAAAAATCCAAGCTATAATACCAAATGTCAAGTGGACTCATTGCTGCATACATAGAGACTCGTTGGCAGCAAAGAAAATGCCAGAAAAATTGAAGATGACTCTAGATGAAGTAGTGAAAGTAGTTAACTTCATAAAAGCTCAGCCCTTAAATTCTCGTATTTTTAGTGTTCTTTGTGAGGAGATGGGTAGCGCTCATGAATAACTGCTCTTGCATTCTCAAGTCCGGTGGCTGTCCCGCGGTTAAGTACTTACCCGCATATTTGAGTTGCGTGATGAAATAAGACTATTTCTTCATAATAAATCATTTCATGGGAGAGAATGGTTTAATAACTTTTCGTGGCTAGCTATTGTGGCATACATGTCTGACATCTTTACTTATTTGAATGACCTAAATTTGAGCCTACAAGGGAGATCCGTAACTATTTTTAAAGTTGAAGATAAAGTGGAAGCCATGATTAAGAAATTAGAATTGTGGTCTGAACGTCTGCATAGTGATGTGTTTGAATCCTTTCCAACACTTTATGACTTTCTTGGAACTTCTGAAGAAAACATTTCTGAAGAAATAAGAAGCCTTTTTATTCAGCATTTGCAAGGTTTAAAGATCAGTTTTAGGGAATATTTTCCTCCTCATGATGGTAATAACAAGTGGATTAGGGATCCTTTTCAAGTAAATGTAAAAGATGTAAAAGAATTAACAGCAAAAGAAGAAAATAGTCTTGTTGAACTTTCATGTGACACTTCACTAAGATCACGTTTCAGCCATTGCAATTTATCAGACTTTTGGTTACTATTGAAAAATGAGTACCTAGAACTGGCAACCAAGGCCCTGAAATATCTAATGCCATTCCCTACTACTTATTTATGCGAGCAGGCTTTCTCACAGCTCATTTACATAAAATCAAAATACAGAAATAGGATGAATGTGGAACCTGATCTTCGCTTAAAACTGTCTGCCATTGAACCTGAAATCGAAAACATAGTAGCAGCAAAACAGCATCACCCATCTCATTAATGAGATGAAGATAAAGTTTTTTTTTTCTGCTCTGTTCTGTTTTGTATTTCTTTCTTTGTATTTTTTTATATATTTTCCCATTTTTTCATTTACATATGTCTCTCTGCAGAAATTAATCTAGTTTTCTGATAAGAGGAGTTTGTTGCTAGTTTATTAAAGCAGCATGTTAAGCTGACAGACGTTTCAATATCCTGGGGTCCGGGGAAAATATCATTTAAATAAAAGGGGTCCTTGGTAGTGAAAAGTTTGGGAACCACTGTACTAGACTATCAAACTATACCAAAACTCATTTCATTCATCATAGTTTCCAGAGAACTGTGGTATCTTTACTTAAGGAAATGTAAGTGTGGGTTGTCCACTGGGGAGGTTTGAACTCTCGGAACTAGAAGCTCTAGTACTATTCATAGTTCCTAACTTTCGAATCCGTTCTAGGACAGCTAAGCTAATATCATTTACTGTTTTAGCTAGATTGTCATGTTTTATATCTTCCTCTTCAGAATCCGTTTTAAGGGGCTTATTTTCGACATATTCTTCATATTTCCAATCATATCTTCCAAATCTTTCTGTTAGCGTTTGATGACATCTTTCTAAATAAGTAACAAGTTTCTCATCATCTTTGGCAAGTTCTGTTTGACACTGAACACAATCACGTTGAACCAATCCCCGAAGACGTTGTAATGCTGCTGGTTTAGCCGACATATTAAGAAAGCAAATAGAACATAAGAGAACAACAAACAAATTGTTGATATAATTATGTTATCAAAATACCACGATCTTCTTTATGCATCCACAATGCGACAAACATTCACTCTCAAGATTATCAAAGGACAATCTTCCAAAATTTCAAGATAATAACACACAGTTATTCAATTTCGTCAATTATGACGCCAATCCATAAAGTGTAAAACACACTATTCATCATGGTAAGTCAGCAACAGTAAATGGGAAGTGTAATGTAAACCACACTTACTCCAATAAACGACACTGTGCACCCAGCAGTAGGTGGGTCACAAAATTCTATTTATTTATGTAAACAAAGGAATCAATACGACATTCCAGACATCGCTAAATAGGAAATATGTAAACACACAAATCCCTAAAAACCAGTGTTCACCCAGCCGATATTGGGTACTAATTTCCAATTTACTTAATGGACGCTCAACTACGAAAGTATTTTTCGTTTACACAAAGAGAGAAACACTTTATCCACGCGGGAAAAAGATAGTCTTATTTATTTCGTCAACCACTTAAATTTCATAGCTATGTTTGCAATATTCATGCTAATAAACGGCAAAGCATTTTTCCCCTCCCTGAAATATGGACGATTTTAGCCGTAGAGTTTTACACTAACTTCTTACAAGGCGGGAGTTTATCTAAAATGTACATTTTCTTCACCATTACCACGCCAATTCGCATCCAGCACAAAGGACCAAAAGCTGTGGAGGATTTCCTATTTGTTTTCACCCATCGATCTTATAAATCCCTAAATTCGGAAATCCTGACACGGCTCCAGTAGAGGCCTACAAACTATCTCAAAATTAAATCCTCTACCAATAAACTACAATTAATATTTCTTGCATGGACATACATCCAAATATTTTATGAGGGGGTTTGTGAACTGCTGATGTGTGAATTATTAAATAAATTCTCCTCACCTGGGATTAAGACTTCCTCATACAGAATAATAAATTTTCCAACATACTCTCTACCTACGAGTGTTCTATTAAATGAGCTCATTCTGTCCCTCACTCGTAGTTATAAACATTGTTAGAAATAAGTTAAATCTGTACTCATCTGGAAAACCTAAATGCCATCAGCAGTCACGGTACCCCGAATCAATTTCTTCTGATCCACATATCTCTACCACGGTCTTCGACTCGAGTGTCTCGTAACATCTCACGAGGACAACTAATTAATTACTCTTTATTAAACTTATAAGCACCGTCAATGATCACGGTAGCACACGTATTTCGCAAATCTCAGCTACAACCAATTTAACATATCGTAAACATGAGTGTCTCGTAGCATTTCACGAGATCAACTACAAATAAACTCACAAATTAAACAAGTCACAAACTCTATCGTTCACATTTTTCATAATCATTAGAAAAATTTTTACAATGGCATTAAATATATTGTTCATTCGGCACAAGAAAAAATATGTAATGACCACGTGGAAGATTATAATTGCAAAGAACTCTCTATTTATGCAAAGTAATCAGCTCTATCATGACGCGATAAAAGATTGATAGGCAAAAAGCCTAGCAGAGCAGATTTCGCTCTCGACTTCGGAGCTATACATACTCTATGCAGGTGCCATCAGCAGCAGGGCACTTTCCCAGGCCATGCTGGCAGTTGCATGACTGGTATGAATAACTGGAGGGAGACTGTAACAGTGGAATCTGCTGGGAGAAGGTTGTCTTTAGAAAAAACTGAGGAGCTCGAAGATTTATGGATCACTGTGCAGTATCAGAAACTTCCATCTTTCATTGTAGGGTGTGTTTACCGTCACCCTAAAGCACCTACCAGTTCATTCAATCATCTACTAGAAACATTCAGAAATATCTGTGTGCGTCATAAGCCCATATACATACTTGGTGATTTTAATGATGACTTGCTCTCAGCAGATAAGAAAATGAAAAGGGTGATCAACACTGTGAAGTTAACACAAATAGTGACAAAACCGACCCGCATAACCCCCAATTCTAGGACTCTTATAGATCTGATAATAACAAATAAAGTGGAAAGTATACTCTATTGGGACGTAGTTCCCTGCCCAATTGCAGACCACGAGCTGAACATTGCTATGCTAAACATAAACAAGCCCAAAAGCCTCTCCTCAAGGCATTCCGGTGTCTAAAAAATTACTCCCCTGATATCTTTTGTGAAACATTAATCAACAACACAAATGCACTTAATAGAATTAAATACACAGATAACGTCGATTTGCAGGTTGGGATTCTAACAAAAGTCTTCCTTGAATGCTTAGATAGTTGTGCACCCACTGTAACAAGAAAAATAACCCGCCCCTCAGCCCCCTGGCTAACTAATGACATCAAAGAGGCAATGCAAATCAGAAATCAAATACAAAAAGAGCTAAAAATGAATAGATATGATATGACTCTCTGAGAACGTTATAAAACAGAAAAGAAACGTGTCAGATCTCTCATCAGTGTAAGTAAAAAAGACTTTTACAAAAAACAATTTAATGACTCTAGACATAATACAGCAGCAACATGGAAAGTGATAAGAAGCATGATACCAAATTAAAAGAGTACCTCAGAAAGTTATGAAAATATTACGGAGTTGAAAGACAAAGCAGAAAACTTTAATAACTATTTTGCTAACGTTGGCAAAAATACATATGAAAAAACTCAAGAAAACATCAACTCAGTGAATATGAGTAATTGCTTAAATGACAATTCTTCCAATGAAAACACAAGAGAGTACTTCAAGATAATTCCGATCGATTGTGCTACCCTAATTCATACCATAAAGAGCCTAAGAAACTCTGGCTCTTATGGTTCAGATGGTATACCATTTCAGTTCATCAAAGATGCTCTACCCATGATTGCATCCTATATTCTAACTATTATGAACACTTCCATTGTTACTAAAAAGTTTCCTGACTCTTGGAAAATAGCACATGTAATACCTCTGCATAAAAGGGGGACAGAGAAGATGTGACAAACTATCGTCCCGTTTCCCTGCTACCCATTTTCTCTAAAATATTAGAAAAAATTGTTGCATGCCAACTTATGTCATATTTAGAATCAAATAGAATAATAAGTATTAACCAGCATGGTTTCAGACCTAAACTTTCGACGGAAACTGCACTGCTTAAAGTTACGAATAGTATATATAATAATATAGATATGAAAAAAATATCTCTTCTCGTATTATTAGACTTATCAAAAGCCTTCGACAGTGTAAACCATGAAATTCTTTTAAGCAAATGTATTAACTTAAATATTGATCCAAGCTGGTTTAGCGAGTATCTATCTAATCGTAAACAGTCCATACGTCTTAACAACATTATCTCTGTGCCAAAAAATGTATCATTTGGTGTTCCACAGGGATCAGTACTTGGTCCTATCCTCTTCTCCATTTATGTAAATGATCTATCTTCTTTCATTTCTGACTGCCCAGTCGTACAATATGCAGATGACACTCAACTACTCCTTAGTGGTGATATTAATAATCTCCCAGAGCTAACTTTAAGAGCAGAAAACACTCTGTCAAAAATTAAAACCCATTTCCAAGAAATTGGGCTGTTAATTAACGAAAGTAAAACACAGTGCATATTTATTGGTTCAAGGTTCCACATAGCACAAATTCCAGAAAACACAACAATTAATTTTTGCGACAATATTATCACACCTAGCAAAACAGTCAAAAACCTAGGAATTCACTTTGATAACTACATGTTGTTTGATTCCCACGTAGATAAAGTATGCAAAAAGGTTACAGGAACATTAATGTACTTATCACGTATAAAAGACAATTTTGAGACTACCACTCGAATAACTGTTGTTGAATCTCTAGCCCTAAGTCACATTAATTACTGCACAACTGTTTGGGGAGCTACCACTAAGACTCAGATAAACAGAATACAGAAGCTAATTAATTTTGCAGCTCGAGTTGCCCTGGGAGGAATAAGAAAATATGACCACATCACACCAGCTCTCAATAAACTTATGCTATTTATGTTTTTGTATTCAAAATTTTGAACCATCATTATCCTAGCTGGCTATTTGATTTAAAAACAGTCAGGGATATAAGGGGAACCAACACAAGACAGAGCAGTGAGCTCTTTATTCACAGAACAAACACAGAAGCAGGTTCAAAGATGATCACTATCAAAGGGCCAACACTCTGGAATAATATTCCAGAGCATCTTAAAAATGCATCCTCTTTCACAGCTTTCAAAGGCAAACTATATAGTTTTCTTTTGGACAAATAGTTGCTGCTCATTAAGAACTAATTATTCTCATTGTAAGGAAACAAATATGGAAATGATACCGGTAATAACGATCCTGTATCTAGTGGCATACTTACTACTTTATTATTAACATTATTGTAACATTTTTATTACAGCATTATTATTTTCTATGAAAGCTACATTTAATTTAACTATATGTCTAACCCTCTTATTTGTTAGTTTAATTACATGTCTACTTATAAGTTACTATTAATGTTGAATAACCATTGTACAAAATGGAAATAAATGTTTTTGTTTGTTTTGTTTGTTTGTTTGTTTGTTCTTATATGCAGAAACGGGACGTAATTGCCTGGGCGAGGCTTGAATAGCTAAACCAGCTGTAGGAACAGCCTTGAATGACCTACAGCATGTGATGAATGTGTGAAGGGATGCAATAGTGTCGAGAGAGATAAGACGTTGTACAAGGTCCTGATCTTGGACTCATCTTTAACTGTGTCTAGCACACAGAATGAGGTAGCTGGAACACAGCCAGGTTTTTGAGGCAGATATAAAAGTCACTAAAGGACTCACCGTCAGACGGTTACAGCAAAGTAGGTCACGACGTCGAATGGCTGTGCTCCTGAGATACTTGAAGTGATCTTGCAAACAGCTTAGTACTTCGCCAACGGTGAGAGAAGTATCTTGAAGGATGCCAAGTGTGCGCTCCAAAACTTTTTGTAAGTCAAGGAAGATGCACAAGCAAAGTGTATATTTGCAAACTAGAGTGTGTATCCAAGAGGAAAGATAGTTACTGGTTGGAAGAATGAGGCAAAAAAGATGGCAAGGCACAGGAGCCAATTCATCTGAAAATTCCTTAATGAACCTTGCAGGCATACCATCAGGTTCAGATGCCTTATTCGTCTTTAGAGAGCAAAGAACCTCATGAACTTTCTGCAATGAAAATATAAGGAAGGACATAGGTTTAAAGGGGGCTAAGGTACAAGGAACAGGTTCCTTGAATCATATCCCGAAGATTTGCCCAAAATATGAGAGCCAAAGAGAGTGGCTTTGTCAGTGGGAGAACAAGCTATACAAACATCAGGACAAATGAGAAGGGGGAAAGCTTGAGTTACAGAAGTTAATGGAGAGGTTTTTGTTTAGGCCCAGAATTTTTTCTCGGTGGGAGAGGAGTTAAGCTCATCAACTTTCCTTCTTAACATTCCTTCCTAAAAGGAACCTTTAGACCTTCGAATCTGAGCAGCAACAATTCCTAGATGTAATAAAAGCTGAGTGAGGTAGATCAGAAAGAGAGACTTGCTATGACCGGTATGCATGATCCCTGGCTTGAATACCCATGGAGCAGGCCCTGTCAAACCAATGATTAGAGGGAGAATAAGTTTTCATAGAGGAGGGGATGAATGCCTCCACTCCCGAAGTTATAATCTTGGGAACTATTAAGGCTACCTGATCAGGGCTGTGGGTCTGAAAGCAGTAGTCATATCAGGTGAAATCAAAGAGAAAGTTACGCAAAGCATCACATTTAGTATGCTCAAAGTACCAACGTCTATGCTGAGTAGGAGGAATTGATGGACAGAGAGTGAATTTGGAAGAGATTGAGGCCAAAGAGTGTTCAGAGTTACCAAAAGGGTAAAGTACAGAATATGAATAGTTTGAAGGCTTAGAAGTAATCAATAGGTCAAGACTGTCCGATGCTTGGTCATGGTGATCGAGAGCATGAGTAAGATGTTTGATAATATGCTCCAAACCGTGAGTAACAGAGAAAGCAAAGGCCACACTTCCTCACACATTAGTGTGAGAAGAATGAAGCCACTCACCATGATGTACATTGAGATCCCCAATATAGACAACTTCAGCATGTGGGTACGAACATGGCAAGGACCCAAGGCAAGAGGACAGATATTCAAAGTAAAGAACACAAATTCAGTTGAGTTAGGAGAGCATTAGCAGAAGAAAAGAAATATAGAGGTAGTGGAGAGGTAGATCCCCATCCAGAGAATATCAAAGTCAGGAGATTCAAGGCCCACGAGCCTTGCAATAGGACTGTTAGTGTTGCAGCAGGCACAGACCCCACCTTTAGAACAAAAACAAGAATTCAGGATATAGAGAGATATTTGAAATAGGTCAGGGGATGCACGGCTAGACAGTTGGGTTTCAGAAAGGAGGAGGTTAGGGAGGAGTGTATTCAAGTGCTGTTCCACATACAAAAGATTGGAGTTCAGACCATGGATGTTAGAAATGTAAAGAATGAAAGTAGCAGATTTATCAGGAGGTACAATTTATGGGCAGAACCCACTCCCCGCGTACTACCCAGCCAATAGTGGCGTCAACAAGATCCCCGGAGAATGTTGGGGGCCATATATATATATATATATATATATATATATATATATATATATATAATATATATATATATATATATATATATATTTATGTATATATATATATATATATATATATATATATATATATATATGTATAGTATATATATATATATATATATATATATATATATATATATATATATATATATATATATATATATATATATATATATATATATATATATATATATATATATATATATATATATATATATATATATATATATATATATATATATATATATATATATATATGAGTGTGACACCGGGACAGGCAAAAATTGCCCTCATTAATAAAGGCCCGGGTACGAGAAAACATTAAGACGAAGGAAATGAAAAAAGTTAAGGACAAGGCAGAGATGAGGTAATGATACACAAAGGAACACGACGAACGGAAAAATGGTCTAAGTACAGAGGACCTAAAGATATGGAAGATTAGGCCCTGAGATGACGATAGCTCCTCTTTTTGAAGGAAGATAGTTCATAAGAATTTGGAAAGACAGAAGTAGGGAGTTCCAGATTCTGGATGTAGATGGGAAGAAGCTGCCCAATTACTTCATAACTCCATTAAAGGCATAAGAATGGACTATCGTGCACAGCTTGAAAAGTACTGTATACTAATTTTGTAAGGAGCGAATTTGCTTGTCACATGATTAAGAGACTGGAAAAAAAAACTGAGAAAACAGAAACAAAAATACTTTTCCAAAGGTCTTGAAAATGTGGAAATTCTACCAAGAGCGCTGCTATAGACACAGCTGAAACCAACTCTATGAAAATTGTAGCAAGAGATATGGAAACGAGGCAACAGCAGGGTAAACAGCACAAACTCCAAACAGAAACGGGTGATAATCCAGGTTATGAAGAGAAGGATGCGATTACAAAGTTATTATTATTATTATTATTATTATTATTATTATTATTATTATTATTATTATTATTATTTTTTTATTATTATTATTATTATTATTATTATTATTATTATTATTATTATTATTATTATTATTATTATTATTATCATTAATTCAAAAGAGACCCTAAAAAAAAAATGGTTGCGGGGTTGTAGCATGTCATATACTTTATTTTCTCCTCTACCTCTTGCATTTCGGCAAGGAAAGTAAAATAGGAAGGGAGAGGTTGTTAAACCCCCCCCTCCCGATACATTCTCAGTAGTCCTTTTTAGTGGATGCTTGCGACTGACTCCACGGGAATGAGATTGTGAACTTCTTTCTCCTTGTCACCTGGATATCTTTTCATGTCGTCTCCTTCGACTCGCAGGGAATATTAGGGCACAATGTTTTTACCCCTGGCAAAAGTGGTAAGTAATAATAATAATAATAATAATAATAATAATAATAATAATAATAATAAATAATAATAATAATAATAATTATAAAACCATGCAACTAGATTTTTTTTTATAATTGCTGTTTGCTTTGTACTGATATCCAAAGCATTGTTTCCTTAGTTTATTATTATTATTATTATTATTATTATTATTATTATTATTATTATTATTATTATGTGAAAAAAGAGTAATACACACCACTTACTTGCCTTGCGCGCATGCGTGACGTAGGGGACGCCTTTAGGTTAAGCAAAGCCCGCCCTCTTTTGGCTGCCTTCGAGTAGTTCTTGTTTAGTCGCTTCATAACCGTTGAGTAGGAAGAGCGTACATCTCCTCACCAAGTTTCTCTTTCCATGTGATACTGAGTGGCAGTGCCCCAAATGGGCTATTTTTTCTTTTTTTTAGTGTTTTTAATAAGAGGTGTTCAATAACAAGTGTATAACAGTTGTATTAAGAATAAAACTGTGTGCACTTTATTCTCAAATTTACGATTATTTTAGAAACGTACACTCATGAATCTAGTTAAAAATAGAGAATTTTCCCAATATATGATGACATATTGAGGTGAGGTGAATGGGTTGGCTTTTGCATTGATGCTGACTCTTTCACTCGTGTTGTTTAACACTGTATGTAAATGGTAATTGTCCTATCAGACTATAATAAAGTATAACAAGTTTATTAACTTAGTCTCCATGAGTGAATTTGACATCGCAAGGTTTCAAGTCTTGATCATCAGTATGTAAATAATACGTTTAATAATATAGTTTACTTAGAGAAAGAAACGAAGTTTTACGCTTAAAGCAATCATGCGGGTGAGTTATTCTCTGTGGGGGTGGGTGATGTGGATTGTGGTGGTCTTGGAATGTGGTGATGTATGTTGCAAGAAAAGTCGAGTTTATAGAGATGAAGATGGAGCCTACAGGAATCTTGTCTTGGCCATTCATCCCACTTACAAACCGACCAACTGTACAAAATTATTCTCCAGTTTAAAGGTAAATGCTCTGGATATTCAGTTTTATTTTTAGTTCATAACTGTGTTTAATATGTTGAACTTGAACCCATTACTGTCCTTTTTCTGGTTCCATTGCTCTGTATAAGCTAAAGGGCATGAAGGATAAAATTTAATGTGATTTTATGTGTCTGGCCCCCTGTCCCGTCATCGACAGTGCCAAATTTACTTTGTAACTAAACTCTGGTGTAGCCTACGTCATTGTAGATGAAACGGACTTTTCTATTGTGTTTACGACTATTTGGGTTGAGATTCGTGTTATGCACCCCTTCTAATTTTGGACTACATAATTTCATTCCTATAAGTTTCGATGTGTTTTGAATTATTCTGATAATTGTTTTTCTAGGAATTCCTTTTTTTTTTTATTAATGCCGACATAGGTATGCGGTGGTGGGTATTTAACCTAATCTAACTCGAATTTGAAACCTGGCATACTTTAATAGGATGAATGTAGGTGTTTTCCAGCAAAACGGCACATTTTAAGAAGTGATAGAAACTGATTTCTCGGGTAGCCTTTGGAAGGGGGTACATGAAATTAACCCTAGCCACTATTTGGATATGAAATTAGGTTAGGTTTACTTTGTTCATATCAGAAGCGGGTTGTGACGTTTGAAATATCGTCACTTATCAACGGGTTGTGAAAGTATTATCAGATTTAGAATAATATAGCTATTTACCCATTTTCTTGAAGGCGCATATATTATTATTATTATTATTATTATTATTATTATTATTATTAGGTGGTTATTATAGAGAACAAATATTATTGGTATTTGTTTGGGGGGGGAGTTTGTTGTTTGTCTGTTGTATGTGTAATCTACGTCATTAAAATTTTTGAATTATATGCCTGTTCACCACAGTGCCAGAGGCTAATGTGGAACTCTGAAAGTCGTATAAATAGTATGTAGTTGTAGTGAGCGTAGATATTACAGTGTATTCTCGTTTCCGGACGTTCATATGCTGTTTTTATGTGTAGCCTACGTCATTAAGAGTTACTAAAGACTGTTGTGGCAGTTTGCAAATAATATAATTATTATTGGATAGTTATCACTGTGAACATACTATTACAGGCATTTCTTATTTATTTTTCGTATTGTTCCTCTGTTCTAGGAACAATACGCCTATTTGTCAAGTTACTTAAAACTACATTGGTTGTGCTTGTATCATGTGATTATTATTTGGTAGTTATTTCTCTATATATGATGCTGTATTGAGGCAAATGGAGCGGCTCTTACAACTGATGCTGACTCTTCACTCGTGTTGTGTAAGATTGTATGTAATTGGTAATTTCCCTATCAGACTATAATCAAGTATAACGTAGTCACCGTGGCTCAAAGCGGTAGCGTCCGCGACTTTGAGGCGTCAGGTCGAGGGTTCGCGCCCCGTCACGGTCTGAGGTGAGCAAGGGCATGCACTCGGAGTAACGATTACGTCTGCCAAAGCAAGTCCTTCGCATGAAGGCAACCGTCCTAGCCCTTGGTAGAAAAGGGAGTCCGTGACGTAAAACCGGAACTATAATAAAGTATAACAAGTTTATTAACTTAGTCTTCGTGAGTGAATTTGACATCGCAAGGTTCCAAGTCTTGATCATCAGTATGTAAATAATACGTTTAATAATATAGTTTAATTAGTGAAAGAAACAAAGTTTGACTCCTAAAGCAATCATGCGGGTGAGGTATTCTCCTTGGGGGTGGGTGATGTGGATTGTGGTGATGTATGTTGCAAGAAAATAAAGTTTACTAATACATACATACAAAAAAAATATTATATATATATATATATATATATATATATATATATATATATATATATATATATATATATATATATATATGCTCGTGAACACACACACACACACACACACACACACACACACACACCACACACACACACACGAAGTTTTTAATGATATATTTTAAGGATGCGATCTAGATTTTGTATTCCAAAAATATATCCACTGTATGTCTGATATTTTCCATGCAGGGATGAAATATGCAAATGACAGTAGTACACATTTGCATATGAGGCGAATGCCAAGTAGAACTTCATTGCCCACACACAATTTTTTTCATTCGCATTTATATGATTATAGTTCAGTAAAGATGGGATACTGACTATATCATTTTACGTGAGAACGGCTGCACAGACATTTTTACCTTATTGGAAGCCCGAGCTCATACGGCGTTTAGACGTGCATCCTCACTAGTAGTAGTCTTGTTGTATTTTAACTTTACCTAACTTAATCTTACTAGGTTTGGTTCGAGTACAGTAGGCTGCAGATAGTGAGGTAGACCGCATTGTACGCCCGCATATCACGGTGGCTGCTGAGTTAACAAGGATTACTTGCCCTTTGAAAGACAATTTTGAGACTACCACTCGAATAACTGTTGTTGAATCTCTAGCCCAATGTCACATTAATTACTGCACAACTGTTTGGGGAGCTACCACTAACACTCAGATAAACAGAATACAGAAGCTTGTTAATTTTGCAGCTCGAGTTGCCCTGGGAGGAATAAGAATATGTGA
>JAXCGZ010005845.1:5000-10000 GCA_037179515.1 Halocaridina rubra
ACCCAAGAGCAGTATTTGAAGATGGACTTGCAAATGAAGCAGTTACAACAACAGTGGCTAGAAGAGAGGTAGAGCAGGCGGTAAGGAAAATGAAAAATGGAAAGGCAGCATGACCTGATAAGATGCCAGTGGAGGTATGGAAGAGTCTTGGAGAGGAAGGCATAGATATGTTGTGGGACTTAATGCAAAAGATCTTTAGTCAGGAAAAGATGCCAGAGGAGTGGAGAGGAAGCCTAATCATCCCAATCTATAAAGAGAAGGAAGATATTCAGGAGTGTGGAAGCTATAGAGGTATAAAGTTGTTAAGTCATACTATGAAGATATGGGAGAAGAAACGACAATTGGAGATGAACAGTTTGGCTTCATACCTGAAAGAGGGACAGTGGATGCCATATTTGCCTTGAGATAAATAATGGAAAAGCATCGGGAGAAACAGAAAGGACTGCATATGGTCTTTATTGACCTGGAAAAGGCATATGATTGAGTACCACGTCAAGAGATGTGGAGGTGTATTAGAGAAAGGGGAGTCCCCGAGAAATATGTAAGAATCATCCAAGATATGTATGAGAGGGCAGAGGCAAACGTTAAGAGCAGTGAGGGCTTGACGAAAAGTCTCTCAGTAAATGTTGGTCTGCATCAAGGGTCTGCTTTGAGTCCATATCTATTTGATCTGGTCTTGGATGTAGTAACCCATGGTATTAGAGATCAGTCACCGTGGTGTATGCTCTTTGCAGATGATATTGTACTGTGTAGCAACACACGAGAGGTAGTGGAGGAGAAGCTTGAGGAGTGGAGAAGAGTAATGGAGGATAGAGGACTGAGAATCAGCAGGAAGCAGACAGAGTACTTGAGGTTGAGAGATGATGAGGATGGGGAGGTCAATTTGCAGGGGGAGGTGTTGAAAAGAGTTGAAAAGTTCAAGTATCTATGATCAACAGTAGCAGAGGATGGTGACCTAGAGTCAGAAATAACCCACAGAATACAAGGAGGATGGAAGAACTGGAAGAAACTGTCTGGGATGCTGTGCGACAGGAGAATAGGGATAAAGTTGAGGAGTAAAGTGCATAAGACATTTGTGAGACCTGCGATCATGTATGGAGCAGAGACATGGGCAATAAAGAAGACACAAGAGAAAAAACTGGATGTGGCAGAGATGAGGATGTTGAGATGGATGTGTGGGGTGACAAGAAGCGATAAGGTCAGAAACGAGGTAATCAGAGGTACCTCAAAAGTTAGAGAAATATCAGATAAGATACATGAAAGCAGACTAAGATGGTATGGTCATGTCGTTAGGAGGAATGAACAGTATGTTTGGAGGAGGGTGATGGAAATGGATATACAGGGTAGGAGAGGGAGGGGAAGCCCAAAGCATAGGTGGATGGATTGCATCATTGACGACTTGAGGTCTAAAGGTTTGTTGGGTGATGAGGTATGGGACAGGAACATATGGAGAACACTGGCCAAATCGATCCCATATACAAGTGGGAAAAGCTGTAGACGAAGAAGAAGAAGAAGAAGAATATATATATATATATATATATATATATATATATATATATATATATATATATATACATATATATATATATATATATATATATATATATATATATATATATATATATATATATATATATATATATATATATATATATATATATATATATATATATATATATATATATATATACATACATATATATATATATATATATATATATATATATATATATATATATATATATATATATATATATATATATATATATATATATATATGTGTGTGTGTGTGTGTGTGTGTGTGTGTGTGTGTGTGTGTGTGTGTGTGTGTGTGTGTGTGTGTGTGTGTGTGTGTGTGTGTGTGTGTGTGTGTGTGTGTGTGGCAGGAAAATGCCCATTAAAGAAAACATCGAAACAAAAAAATTGAATTACTTATTAATTTCGTGGCCTTATCTGGTCACCTAACAACTTATTGTTTTTAAAATTATTATTATTAAATGGCGTGACATTCGAACCAAATGATAAAGTTGGAAAGAGAATTTCTGGACCAATCCTCTTGCAAGGATTAATTAATTGTGCAGGACCGCTCCAAGTAAATAGCGTTACATGATGTTTTCTCGTATCACTGGTTATAAGCAAAAATATTTTTATGTGAATTAGTGTCATACTGTATGTTACCTTTTATTACCGTTAATGGTTGTTGGCGGTGACTGCGGCCCTTGCAAAGGATCGGCAATTTCATGGATGTGAATGAATAGATTTCGTTAATTTAACACCAAATAGCACTGCTGACTTCTTGATATGTTGCATCAGAGGTGGGAGGTTAATTTTTGTTGCATAATGATAATTCTGGTGCTCATAGGGCAACCAAAAATGTTCCGCATAAGATAAGATACAAGAAAGTAGACTAAGATGGTATGGTCATGTCGTTAGAAGGGATGAACAGTATGTTGGGAGGAGGGTGATGGAAATGGATATACAGGGTTGGAGAGGGAGGGGGTGACCAAAGCGTAGGTGGATGGATTGCATCAATGACGACATGATATCTAAAGGTTTGATGGGTGATGAGGTATGGGACAGGAACATATGGAGAACACTGGCCAGAAACATCGACCCCACATAAAAGTGGGAAAAGATGTAGACGAAGATGTTACTCTAATCTAAGCAGATGAAAGACGCAGATAACAAATTTATATGTTTAAACATATGAAGTCCAATAAAAAGCTCCGTGAGGTCCAATTTTTATCCGAAAAATAAGTAAATAAATAAATGAATAAAATCTGACAATAAAACAGCCATGACGGGCAAAATAGAAAACGGACCATCGGACAAAGAAAGCGGGGAGTCACAATACAGAATAAGAAAATGGGAATTTCTTCTTAAAAGTGTTTGTGTAGTAGATATCATAATGCACATTATGGGGAAATTGTGTGCATGTGTGTGTGTGTGTGTGTGTGTGTGTGTGTGTGTGTGCGTGGTGTGTGTGTGTGTGTGTGTGTGAGTGCGCGCGTATGCGTGTGTGTCTATTTTTCTTAGTAACTGTGATAGTAGTAATCATTCAGCTGGCATGTGTGTTATAGAGAGAGAGAGAGAGAGAGAGAGAGAGAGAGAGAGAGAGAGAGAGAGAGAGAGAGAGAGAGAGAGAGAGAGAGAGAGAGAGAGAGAGATTCAGGACGTTCTGAGTGAAGATTATATGGTTGCAGAGAGAGAGAGAGAGAGAGAGAGAGAGAGAGAGAGAGAGAGAGAGAGAGAGAGAGAGAGAGAGAGAGAGAGTAATTGTGCTACTGACAGTTAGGATCAATAGTCATTTTCTCAAATGATTAATGACTAGTAGTCACCTACGAATAACTGAGCCCACAACCTGCACTCAATTGCAAAAGGAGTTGCGTTCAATTCCATACTACAATGTAAATAACGTTACTGTTTTCCATTTTCACTTGAAATTTTCGTTTTGTAGCGAAGCTGTTTTCCGTTTTCACTTGAAATTTTCTTATTATAGCTAAACTGTTTTGAATTGGATTTTATATTTTCTAACGAAATTGTATTATGTATTGAAGGGGAATTTTTGCATGATAGTAATTAAAATGTTTCCGTTTTCGGTGCAAATTTACGTTTAATGAGGAAATTATTTTCGTTTTCAGCAGGAATTTATGTTTATTAAGGAAACTTTTCTGTGTGTTTCGTTGCATATTCATGTTTCATAACGAAACTGTTTACCGTTTTTCGATGGATAGTTTCCATTATTAAAGGCACTATGTAATGTTTTCGGGGAAATATCTATTTAATAAGGTAACCTTTTTTTTTCTCATTTTCAACGGGAATTTTCGTTTATAACGAAACTATTTTAAGTTTTGAGAGGATTCTGTTTTCTAATGGCATAACTACTTTCATTTTTGTGTGTGAATATTTGTTCCATAACAAAAGTGTTTTCTGGTTTTGAGAGGGGAATTTGTATTCCATAATGAAACAGTTTTCTGTTGTTGATGAGAAGTCAGTTAGTCTCCTACAGAAGTATAGTAACTGTTTTCCGTTTTCGGTAGGAATTTCTGTCCCATATCAAAACTGTGATCTGTTTTTATTTGAAATTTGTTTTACATCGAAACTTGTTTTCTGCATTAAGTGGAAATTTCTGCTGAAATTTTTTTTCTGCTTTTGGTGGGAAAATGCATTTTATAACGAATATGTTTTCCGTTTTCGTTTGAAATTTCTATTCCATACCGAAACTGTTTTCCGTTTACATTTGAAATTTGTTTCAGAGCGAATCTGTTTTCTGCTCTCGGTGGAATTTTCTGTTTTATAATGTGCCTATTTTCTGTTTTAGGTGGAAATTTCTGCTTTAGGTAGAAATTTATGTTTTATGAAGAAACTATATTCGGTGTTAGGTGGAAATTTCTGTTTTGTAAAGAAACAGTTTTCCGTTTTCGGGGGGGTGGGGGGTCATTTCGATGCTCCCTCAGATAGAAGTAACGTTAATCCTTTTCCGTTATCGGTGGGAATATCCTTTGCAAACGAAACTGTTTTCTGTTTTCTGGGAAAATGTTGACTCATGGCGAAGCTGTTTTCTCTTATCAGTGTCTCTGCTTTCAATAAGATTTTCCTTCAAATGAAATAGTTTTCGATTATCAATTGGAGTTTCCGTATTTTAGGGAAACTTTTTTTTTCAGAGTATTCCTGTTTCATAATGAAAATGTTTACCTCTTTCACTCAGAAATTTCTAATAGAATACAAAAAGATATTTTTGCGTGTCCAATGAGAACTTAAGTTTCATAACATAACTGTTTTATGTGGGAGCTCTGGTTTCATAACGAAACTGAATTCTGTTTTCGGTATTAGTTTCGTTTCCATAACGAAATTTTTTATTGATTCCGGTGGGAGACTCGATATCAGAACGAAACTGTTTTCAGTTTTCGGAAGAGAGCTTTGGTTTCCTAAGGAAGCTTGTTCTGCCTTTTGGTGAGTACTTGTTTCATAATAGAAAATGTTTCTTTTATCAGTGGATA
>JAXCGZ010005845.1:25000-27500 GCA_037179515.1 Halocaridina rubra
TTCGTAATCTGTTAGTTCTTACTCACAAATGTTCGTATTCTCACACGTTCCTATTCTCGCAAGTTCGTATAGAGAACTTTCATTCTATGAATATATTGTTTAGGAGGATATTCTCTCTCTCTCTCTCTCTCTCTCTCTCTCTCTCTCTCTCTCTCTCTCTCTCTCTCTCTCTCTCTCTCTCTCTCTCTCTCTCTCTCTCTCTCTCTTGCGAGTCGTAAGAGGAGACTAAAAGTGGGCGGGGCGAGGGGACTGGGATTCCCCCCCTAGTATTAACCTTCCGCAAGACTTTAAAGAAGATGGGGAGTAGAGGGGAGAATAACTTCTCCCCAAACTCTAGTTTTAGGGTGTTTAAATGTGCGTGGTTGTAGTACAGAGAACAAAATATGTGAGATTGGATACATGTTTGGTAGGAGGAGGATGAATGTATTGGCACTGTGTGAGACGGAGATGAAATGAAAAGGAGAAGTGGCATTTGTTTATGTGACAGGTAGGGTTTCTGGGGTTGAAAGGGGGAGAGCGAGAGAAGGTGTAGCATTATTGCTGAGTGAATGGATGGTAAATAAGGTAGTGGAATGGGAAGAAGTGCCATCTAGGCTGATGTGGGTGAGGGCTAGGATAGGTAGGGAATGTTGGGCTTTTGTTAGTGCATATGGGCCAGGGTGTGAGAGAAGTGAGGAAGTGCGGGATGAATTCTGGAATGAGTTATTAGGTTTGTGGATGGTCTGAGTAGAAGGGGCTATATAGTTGTGTTGGGTGATTTGAATGCCAGAGTGGGTGATGGAGAGGTAGAAGGTGTTGTAGGAAAGTATGGGGTACCAGGTGGGAATGAGAGTGGAGCAAGAGTTGGTGATAAGTAATAGTTTTTTCAAGAAGAAGTTAGTAAATAAGTATACATGGATGAGAGTGGCAAATGGAAGTGAAAGAAAGAGCATTGATGGATAATGTGTTGGTAGCAAAGAGCATGATTGGTAGAGTGAAAGATGTGCATACATTTAGGGGTGTGGCTACTGGAATGTCTGATCATTTTTTGGATGAAGCAAAAGTGGTAGTAGCAAATGAGTGGGGAAATAGAGTAGGGGGATGTAGAAGGGAAATGGTGAAGGTGGAAGAGTTGAAAAAGCCAGAAAAGAGACAGGAACATCAGGACAGGTTGAAAGTGGTATATGACAGGGTGAAAGAAAGATAAATTGGGGAGTTAGAGGAGGAATTGGGGTCGATGAAGGAATATGTTGTGGGACATGCAAGTGATGTGTGTGGAAAGAGGTTTGTTGGAGGTGGCATGAGAAGGGACAGCGAGTGGTGGAATGAAGGGGTGAAAATGAAGGTGGAAGAGAAAAAGAGGGCTTTTGAGGAATGGCTGCAGTGTAACAGTAGGGAGAAGTATGAAAGATACAGGGAGAAAAATGTGGAAGCCAAGCAGAAGGTAGAGGAAGAGAAGAGGTTGGCAAATGCTAGGTGGGGACAGAATTTTAGTTGGTCATATGAGGAGAATAAAAAGAAGTTTTGGAAAGAAGTGAAGAGAGTAAGGAAGGGTGGATCGAGGATGGAAGAGACAGTGAAAGATGTGAATGGACAGATGTTAAGAGGGAATGATGCAAGGAAAAGATGGGCAGAATATTTTAAGTGGTTGCTGAATGTTGAGGAAAATAGAGAGACAGCTATAGTGGCAGTGGGGGGTATTTAAGTGCCAGTAATGGGAGATGTAAATGAGAGAGAGATTACAAGAGAGGAGGTGAAAAGGGCATTGTATGAAACAAAAGCAGGTAAAGCACCTGGAATGGATAGTGTGAGAGCAGAGATGTTGAAGGAAGGGGATATGACTGCATTGGAATGATTAGTGAGAGTGTTCAATATATGCTTTATATTGTCAATTGTGCCAATGGAATGGGTGATTGCTTGTACAGTGCCCCTATACAAAGGAAAGGGAGATATGCATGAATGCAGTGTGGTAGGAAAAATGTATGGTAGGATACTGATTCATAGGATTAGGGATAAGACAGGAAATGTGATTGCGGAAGTGCAGAGTGGTTTTAGGAGAGGTAGAGGTTGTATAGATCAGATTTTTATAGTTAGGCAGTTATGTGAAAAATATTTAGCAAAGGGTAGGGATGTGTATTTTGCATTTTTGGACCTGGAGAAAGCGCATGATAGAACTGATAGAGAGGCAATGTGGAATGTTTTGAGCTTATATGGAATTGATGGTAAACTGTTGCATGCAGTGAAAAGTTTGTATGAGGGCAGTAGAGCTAGTGTTAGGGTAGGGAATTAAGTGAGTAAGTGGTTTCCAGTGAGTTTGGGACTGAGACAGGGATGTGTGATGTCACCATGGCTGTTCAATTTGTATATTAATGGAGTCGTAAGAGAGGTGAATGAGCGAGTGCGTGGTCGAGGTTTGAGAATGGTAGATGGGGATGATAACGAGTGGGAGCTGAATCAGTTGCTGTTTGCAGATGATACTGTGGTGGTGGCAGTTTCAGAAGAGAAGCTGTGTTAGTTAGTG
>JAXCGZ010005845.1:35000-42500 GCA_037179515.1 Halocaridina rubra
GAAGTTTCTGATTTCCTTTGGGATGCTAGACAGGCTGTGTATACTTCTGTCCAGACAAGAAAATATATCAACTGACAGCCAGTTAGCATAGATGTAATCACAACACGGAGGTTGTTGTTATTACAGCTGGCACTGATTTACATTTTTATGACGCTTAATATCAGTGGCACTCCCAGTCATTTAAGAGTGAGGGCGTGTGCATAAACAGGGGGTAATAAAAGTTGGATACGATTCATTAAACTAGAGCTCCATGAAAGAGATTCTTTTTCATTATGGTAACACCATCATTCCGTTTTGGACCCTACTGTGGGGTATTAGAAAGGGCATCCAGCTTTAATTCCTCAGCTCCAACCCGTCATTGTTCACCTTCCATGCGAATGGGGATTAATAATATGATCCGGTCTTACGTCACTGACACCCTTTTCTAGTAAGGGTTAAGTAGGTGTCTCCTTTCCTAGGACTTTGTTTTTGACAGTGTGAGACCGTTACACCGAGTGCATGCTCTATCTAACCTCAGACTGTGGCAGGTCTCGAACCAACGACCAGAGAAATCAAAGTCACATGATCTACCACCCGGCCACAGCGGCCATCCGAATGGGGATTAATAGTGACATATAAAACAACAATATTATCATATTCTGCAAACTTCCGCTGTCTGTTTTGGGTAAGTTATTATTGCACACCACCATATTCTGATATATTCTAACATTACTAATTATACATACATTAAAAATGATTTCTTCGTAAATGCTTAGTTTCACTAGATTCTATAAATACGTAACTCCTCATTATTTCCCCTTGTGTATAACGTGAATAAGGTTCATAACTCTTGAAATTAAAGTAAAAGTGATTCCTTTTTAGTTTGATAACACATTACTATTAACATCAACTACCTGCCGCACCGTCTATATATACACGAGATCCTCGTGTAAATACTAGTCTATAGAAGAGATATTTACACTACTGGTGCACACATGCGTCGAAATGCGAGCAAAAGTCGTACCGTCTAAATACACTAGGTCCTCGTTTACATAGGTTAGGCTGACTTGGGTTATATTTTAATGTAAATTGTGACATTGACTAAAGAATCTGGAGAAAGCCAGACTCTTCTGGGAATCTGGCCGCACGGCTATGTTGTGTATGTAACATCAGTACACGGGTGTTGTATACACTAGCGGTACAAATAGACGCATAGATTCTCTGGTAGAATTTTACCGTATCATGCTCATATACTGACATTCTACTGTCGCTAGTTAACTTAAGCTAATACTATCTGATTTTAAAAATTATCTTCATAAAAGTTTGTGAACATATTTACAATTATTCCACATAAACTAAAGATTGAATTCACATCTAGGAATGATCAAATATTTGTTCTAAAAATGACTAGGTAGATATGGTAGAGTAAGTATTTGTATATCAGAGAGAGTCCCTATATGCACTTTTCCTAATATACAGTTACTAACATAATAAAAAAAGACTAATAATGCTAATAGATACAGTACTAGTTCCCTAATAGACAGAAAGATAGACAAACGAACGAGAGGACAGGCAGATGTTGTAACAGACAGAAAGTGTAAACATAGTGTGTCCTGTATATTTAGGAGTTTTTCTAAGAACACTCGTTATGTATTCATATGAAGGAGGAAAACCCAACAAAATGATCTTATGATCGATCCACCACTCAAGTCTCCCAGTAACCTTGTTATCTTTTCTTCATTGCAAGAGAATTGGAGGACAAGCATTTTTGGTCTTATTAAAGCCTGAGCGCTTGAAGATTCTCTTTCACCATGAACCACATACATCTAATGATGTGCAAATTTAGACGAAGAGCTCTTATGGGTAACCGAGCACACCATACGCACCAAGACTTCTTACTCATCTTATATTGACTCAGATGAAGGTGAAGACACACATATGATCCTTTTGGGGGATCAAAATTCATTTAAGCTCCAATCTTTCTGTGTCCACCTCCACTCGAAAGGTGGAGGTGGACACAATGTTATACAACAATGATACTGACATTTTATGTATATGTGAAACTTGGCTCCATTCCTGTATTGATGATAAGTTTATTAAAATCTCTAATTTTAATGTTATAAGGTGTGATATGGGAAATGGAGGAGGTTCTTGCATTTTTATTCGTGACAATTACAATGTTAAGTCTATTTCATTCGATATAGAGAGGGTTGAAGGTGTTGACGATGTGTGGATCCAAGTACAGCATAAAAAATTTCCCTCTTTTATTATTGGATGTGTTTATCGTCATCCTGGGGCCAAGGCATCATCTTTTTCTTATCTTTCTGAGGTTTTTAAATCAGTATGTTTAAAAAATAAGCCTGTTTTTATTTTAGGTGATTTTAACGATGACTTATTTGTTAGAGGTAACAATATGATAAAGATAATCAATAATCTAAGTTTGAAGCAAATAATTGATAAACCAACTAGAATAACTTCGAATTCCTCCACTTTGATAGATCTTTTAATCACAAATAAAAAAGAAATGATAGTCAAGTCAGATGTATTTCCGAGTCCTGTTGCTGATCATGAGATGATAACGGTAATTATAGACATACGTAAACCCAAACCGGAACCCCAAACCATAACTTATAGGTGTAGAAAGAAGTATAGTCAAGACATATTTTGTAATTTACTTTTAAACCAATCGCATGTACTAAATAGTATCTTGCACACAGACAATGCAAACTTGCAGGTAATTACCCTTACAGAGACCTTCAATAAATGTTTAGATCAGTGCGCACCTATCATAACTGTCGAATTAACAAGACCCTTTGCTCCTTGGATAGATAAAAATCTAAAGACATTAATTGCCGTAAAAAATAATTTACAGTCAGAGCTAAAAGTGAACCGATATAACTCTGAATTAGCAAATAAATATAAACAATCCAAAAAAAATGCGGAGAGTCTTTTAAAAAATGCTAAAATTAGATATTTTAAGGATAAATTAGTTACTTGTAAAGGGGATAGTGGGGCGACATGGGGGATTATTAAAGATATGATACCTGGTCTTAAAAAGAATAAAAAACATAATTTTGAAAACCCTTCTCAAAAAGCAAATGAATTTAATGAATATTTTGCATGCGTAGGCGAGAATGCATTTCAGAAGTCACAAGAAGGTTTAGAAAGAAGATTACAGACCCCAAATGTAGCGAACAATATTCACTATTCTGACAACTCTTATTTCAGACCTCAACCTGTGGATGTAGATACGGTAATTCTAATTTTCAAAAATTTAAAAGAGACAAATTCTATTGGATCAGACGGTATTGCTTTAAAATACTTGAAAGATTCCCTCCCAGTCTTAATATTTTATATAACTGTTATTATTAATACCTCAATCGTTACCTTTATATATCCTGAGCTATGGAAGCATCCACACGTAGTGCCATTTTATAAAGCTGGTGATGTGGAAGACGTAAGTAATTACCGTCCTATTTCTTTACTCCCCATTCTCTCGAAAATCTTAGAAAAGGTAGTTGCAATGCAGCTGGTAATGTTTCTCGAAAGTGAAAGATTATTAACGGATAGCCAACATGGTTTTCGACCAAACTTGTCAACTGAAACGGCACTACTAAAAGTAAATCAACATATTTATGATAATATTGAAAGTCAAAAGATATCTTTAATTTTACTGTTAGATCTATCTAAAGCATTTGACAGTGTTTCTCATAATGTTCTCTTAGAAAAATGTTACCAGCTAAAGATAGACAGACGATGGTTTGAGAGTTATTTGAGCAATAGAGTTCAGTCTGTTAGGTTAGGTTCTGTTGTTTCATCTCCAAGAGCAGTAAAATATGGTGTGCCTCAAGGTTCAGTTTTAGGTCCGATTTTATTTCTAATTTATATTAATGACATGCATGAGATTTTAAGGAATTATTTTTTGGTACAATATGCTGATGACTCGCAGATTATTATATCGGGCAAAGTAAGTGAACTAAACGATTTAATAAACAGAGCACAATTAGCCCTTCAGGAAGCAAAAACATATTTTCAGATGAACGGACTAAATGTAAACGAAAATAAAACGCAATGCATGTTTGTTGGGTCAAGACAACTTGTCTCACTTATACCACCTAACACCGTAATAAATTTTGGTAACACTGCTATCATACCATCGAAATCAGTAAAAAATCTTGGAGTTTTTATGGATCAATATATGCTATTTGATGTTCATATTAATCATATATCAAGTAAAGTTAGTGGTATACTAATGTTTTTGAATAGGATCAGGGATAGCTTTGATAAAACAACACGTGTAACAGTTGTACAGTCGCTAGTTTTGAGCATCATTAATTATTGTTTAAAAGTCTGGGGTGTAACAACCAAACAACAAGTGGAAAGAGTACAGAAATTAGAAAATTTTGCCGCCAAAGTAGCTTTCGGTGGAGCTAGAAAATATGATCACGTAACACCTATTCTTTGCGAACTTAAATGGTTGAACATGAAGTGCAAAATTACTTTTGATATATGTGTACTTGCATATAAAATTTGTAACAATCTGTTGCCTGATTGGCTGTTCGTTTTACCAACGGTGGGGAACACGATAACTAGAAATACACGTCAATCAAATGATCTTTTTATTCAGAGAACTAAAACGGATATGGGAGCTCGAAATATATTAATCAAAGCACCAACAATATATAACAGTATTCCAGAAAACATAAAGAAATCGCCTTCGTTACATATATTTAAGGAAAAACTAAAAACTTACCTCTTAAATAAATAAAAGAAATGCTTTAGACTACCGTGCATCCATATAAGCGTACATCCTACCTTAGTTTTAATAAGATATTGACGATTCATTTTATCTCTGAACCATGTACTTTTGTAATTTTATATTTTTATGTTATCGGTTGAATTTTATGGCTTTATTATGTTCAATTTTAATACCACGTGTTTTATTATTTTAGATTCTAGTGCTTTAGTATGTTAGTATTAAAGATTTGATGATATTTATTTACGTAAATTTTTATGTTGCATTTTAAAGAATCCATTTGTCATTATTTTTATTTTCTTCTATGTATTTTTTATGCTATGCATGTTTCGTATTTGGTTTTAAAAAGTTTGCTGTAAATTTTAATTATGTTGTGATGATTTTAAAATTGCTTAACTGTTTTATCTTTGGATGTTTTAATGTTGGTTAGTCCTTTAAATGTTGATGATGTGCTTGGCCCCAGAACTGGATTTTAATATTGAAGAATTCAGCATGTATTTTATACGTTGTATATATAATTCTATGTGAATAACCAATGTATATTGGAAATAAAGTTTTTGATTTGATGATTTGAAAAAAAAAAAGGGGATTAATAGTGACAAATAATACGGCATAAATCATCAACAACAACAACAAATGAGTCTCTGAGTTGACAAAAAAAAAAAACTTCCTAACACGCAAGACATACCATTTTGTTCATTATGCCAATAATTGTAAGCATGACAATGTTCGCGTATAGGCAGGCACCTTTGCTGATATAAAGCCGTAAATGCTCACTCTACATTATATATTTAGCAATCTCTATAAAATTTTTTTTTTATGAGTGTGACACCGGGACGGACAAAGAAAAATGCCATCACATAGCCCAGGCATGAATAAGACATAAAGCAAAGAGCACCAATGATGGGGAGTGTTGTGACTTGTCAGATCTAGAGTAATAATAAGCGATACATAACGAATACCCCCAGAATATTCAGTGTTGATGTAGGCATATGAAATGACCAGTTCTATCTAAGTCCGAAAAATCTCCATTTGTAGTAACGCAACGGCCAGCTGGTGCCATGGACCAGGCCGCTACGATGAGGCTGATTATTACTATAACTGATAAAATATTTGAAGCTTAGAAAGCGCATGAATATCTTTTTTTTTTTTTTTTATCGTAGTGAGCTTTGAAAAAGAAAAAGATGTGTGTAATAGCCCTCTAAGGGAGTAGAGATTAGGACCTACTAGGTATGGAACAAGATGCTACACTCACTGAGCTACTGAAGGGTGGTGGCAGTCTCCCCCTTGACAGATTTTATTCTATCTTACCGTTTTATGTGGCAAACTTAGTCCCCATTCAAGTAGAGATAGACAGACACAGGTTGAACTCGCGTTGGTTAAGTTATTTCACTTCCCTACAAGCGGGTTCTACCACTGAGCTACAGCGGCACCCCAATACCTGATATTAATCAGGGTAAGTGCATCATAAAAAAAAGAAAGAAAATGAAGAAAACATGATGCACACATGCATTGATCTAAATCCCCCTTGCAAAGGTGATGGCCGAGTCAAAGCACACACATTTAATAGGTAGAAAGAAATAATAATTCAATACCAATATTATTTTTTTTTCTCCCTTATACTTTTAAGAGCTTTAACTATATATTTATATTTGTTTATGTAGTCTATTCCTTGACATACTAAGTCTGAATGGCTGAATTAGGCAGGTTATTATAAATTCATAGTAATCTGAAATATATGATACGTAAGTACATACATACATACATGCATACATACATACATACATACATACATACATACATACATACATACATACATACATACATACATACATACATACATACATACATACATACATACATACATACATACATACATACATACATATATACGAGAACAATGGTAGAGAACTTCAAGAAGACCCAAATAGTCTGCATGAGTGGTCAGAAAATTGGCTAATGAAATTCAGTACTTCTAAATGTAAGGTAATGAGAAAGGGTACAAGTGCAAGGAGGCTCAAGCTTGACTATTCAATGTTAGGAGCAATACTTAGAGGGACAAAGAATGAGAGAGATCTAGGAGTAAACATACTGGCAGATTTATCTCCAGAAATCGATATAAATGGCATAGTAAGGGCAGCATATGCTTTCTTAGCAAATGCAAGAGTAAGCCTTCAGGCACATGGACAAGGAAATATTAAGAAATATTTATGTAACGTATGTGAGGCCAAAGATTGTATATGCATCACCATTTTGAAATCCACACTTGAAAAAGCACGTAGTTAAGCTGGGAAAAGTTCAAAGTTTTGCCACGAAACCAGTGCTAGAATACGCAACCTCAGTTAAGAGGAGATGCTGAGGGAAATAGACATACCATCACTCGAAGCTAGAGGAATGAGGGGGGGGGTATGGTGGTAGTTTTTAAATTGCTTCATGGTTATGACAGAGTGGAGAGGGATCGATATTTTGATATGGCTGGCACTAGAACTAGAGGCCATAGTTTGAAGCTTCGTAAAAAAAACTTTGCAGGATGTAAGGAAGTACTTTTTTAGTATAAACGTAGTTGATAATTGGAATTCGCTAAGCGAGGAGGTAGTGAATGCTAACTCAATCCATAGTTTTAAGGACAAGTATGATAAGTATCACTAAGTACAAAAATGGACCTGACAACTAGACGGGGAGTTGAGAGCATGGGGTTCTTTCCCGTAAGCACAATTTGGTAGTTATAATTAGGCAATTACATACATACATACATACATACATAC
>JAXCGZ010005845.1:47500-50000 GCA_037179515.1 Halocaridina rubra
AGATAGATTGGATAAATCTTGACCCACACAGTGGTGAGGACTCATTCGGGGCAAGATTCCTAGATTGCGTACAAGGGAATTTCCTACACCAACATGTAATGGAATCAACAAGGGCCAGGGGTGGGGATGAGCCATCACTACTTGATCTAGTGTTCACAGATAATGTGTTGGATATTGAAAAAATTGAGTATGAACCACCAATTGGAAAGAGTGACCACTGTGTGTTGTTGATGAAGTATATCATTGAAGATATTCTTCCTGAGAGTAGAGGCACTGAGGACATGAGGAGGAACTATCCGAAAGGAGATTACATCAAAATGAATGAGCTTTTTGCAGTTATTGACTGGAGAACCTTATTTTACAACAAATCTGTACAAGAAATGTATGACATCTTTTGTGAGAAATATGGGAAGATAGTAAATTGCTGCATACCTGTCACCAAAGTAGGTGTAATTCATGCCAGAGAGAAATGGTTCGATAATGGGTGTAAAAGAGATAAAGAAGTGGAGAGACAAATGCTGGAAAAGGTATAGGAGGAGAAAAAACATAAATGCCTGGCAAACCTACAAAAGAGCAAGAAATGACTACCTAAGTAAAAGGAGAGAGGCAGAGAGAGACTATGAGAGGGACATCACCAGGAAGGCTAAAGAAAATCCCAAGCTTTTCCACAGCTTTATCAGAGGAAAACTGAAGGTAAAAGAACAGGTTTTAAGGCTAAAGAGAGCGGATGGAAGCATCACTGAGACGGATGAAGAGATCTGCAAAGAATTGAACAAGGAGTTTCAGTCAGTATTTACAGTAGAAAATACCCCACCCCCTCAGATTGCAGTGATAGAAGCTCAAGGGCCGGTATTAGAGAACATCAACCTTACAGCCACAGAGGTATGCAAAGCGCTGATGGATTTAGATGTTCATAAAGCTACAGGTCCTGATGACATATCCCCTCATGTGCTTAAAAAATGCGCTAACACAATATCAGTGGCACTAAGTATCATATTTAAGGAGTCACTGGAGTCGGGGGAGATTCCAAGATGCTGGAAACAAGCAAATGTGATACCTATCTTCAAAAAGGGAAGGAGGGATACGGCTCTGAACTATTGACCAGTTTCCTTGACCAGCATAGTTTGCAAAGTTATGGAGAAACTACTAAGGAAACATATCTCTCTTCACTTGGAATCCTTCAACTTTTTGTCAGTGAGGCAACATGGCTTCAGAGAAGGTAGATCAACAGTAACAAACTTATTAGAATTTTATGATGAGGTAAGCCAAATCTTACAGGAAAGAGAGGGCTGGGCAGATTGCATATTCCTAGACTTCCAGAAAGCGTTTGACACTGTTCCACATGGGAGACTTATTAGGAAGCTGCAATCAATGCCTAGAATAGGTGGAAATGTTTTGGAATGGATAAAAACTTACTTAGAAGGAAGGGAACAGAGGGTTAGAGTAAGACACTCAGTGTCTGAATGGAGAAGAGTTAGTAGTGGAGTTCCACAGGGTTCAGTTTTAGGGCCACTTTTGTTCCTTGTATATGTAAATGACCTACCAGAGTCTGTAAATTCATTCATGAATATGTTTGCAGATGATGCAAAGATTGTGAAGAAAGTAAAAAACGAGAACAATGGTAGAGAACTTCAGGAGGATCTAAATAATCTGCATGAGTGGTCAGAAAAGTGGCTAATGAAATTCAGTACTTCAAAATGTAAGGTAATGAGAATGGGTACAAGTGCAAGAAGGCCCAAGCTTGACTACTCAGTGGCTGGAGTACAACTTCAAGAGACAGAAAATGAGAGAGATCTAGGAGTAAACATACTGGCAGATTTGTCTCCAGAAATACATATAAATGGCATAGTAAGGGCAGCATATGCATTCTTATCAAATGTAAGGGTAACCTTCAGGCACATGGACAAGGAAATGTTCAGAAATATTTATGTACCCTATGTGAGGCCAAAACTCGAATATGCAGCCCCTTTTGGAATCCGCACTTGAAAAAGCACATAGCTAAGCTTGAAAAAGTTCAAAGACATGCCACGAAACTGGTGCCAGAAATACGCAATCTCAGTTATGATGAGAGGCTGAGGGAATTAGACTTACCATCACTGGAAGCTAGAAGAGTGAGGGGGGATTTGGTGACAGTCTTTAAATTCCTTCATGGTTATGATAGAGTGGATAGGGATCGATATTTTGATATGGCTGGCTCTAGAACTAGAGGTCATAGTTTGAAGCTTCGTAAGAAAACTTCTTCGCAGGATGTAAGGAAATACTTTTTCAGTGTAAGGGTAGTTGATAATTGGAATTGGCTAAGCGAGGAGGTAGTTAATGCTATCTCAATCCATAGTTTTAAGGACAGGTATGATAAGTATCACTAAGTATAAAATGGAAGCGATCAGGAGACGGGAAGATACATTAGGTAATCACACACACACACACACACACACACACACAAAGAAGATCAGGGGATGGGGCCTCATTAAGATTGTTATACACAAATGCTGATGGATTA
>JAXCGZ010005845.1:62500-67500 GCA_037179515.1 Halocaridina rubra
TCCTATTACCCAGCCGTGGGCTCGAACGTAGGTCATATTCTTTACTGCATGAAAATGGTTAAGAATTTTTTTTTTTTATGTAAATAACTCTGTACATGGGGAACAAGTGGACTCTGGCAGTCCCTCTGATATACAAATGCTCTCTGCATATTGAATTTAGCATTTTTAATGACAAGTAATTGTTTATGGCTATAATTCAATTAATTCTTTAGTTTATATGATGTTATCATTATTGACATTTTCATACACTTCTAAAACGAAAAACTGTAATAGATTAATCTTAGTGTGAGTGAAAATCGTAACTCCAGATATTAGAATATGGTAAATTTTATGATGAGGAAAAGGCACCCTCTTTGATGACCTTCTACTTAGCTTTACAGAGCGAATAATTAATGGTTAGGCTAGCAAGGGCTTAAGTAAGCCAGTAAGATTTTTTGTTTAATAAATTAATTGTGCATAACAGCGTCAGTCAAATAAATAACTGAAGTAACACTGAAGTAAGTTTTGAAATAAAACAATTAATTCTTTGCAAAGCATACCACACAGGAATGTACATTAACCTAAAGGCGCTACATACATCCTACGATATACAAATTATGCAATCTATCATATCTAACTATTTACAGCTCAGTAAGAAATGTCTTTACAGATCGTCCTACATAAGCATGTACATGATGCTGGAGATGTATAATAATCTTTGGGGTGGAAAATCCTTAAAAACATTAACATCTGCCAAACTGCGGGTGACAAATTAGAACCACATCTAGATGATCATGTACCAAAAGGTATTGGTATATTGCTGTAAGAGGCTGATTGCATAGAAGCATATCTCTCAGTTCAGGACAGACTAGGCAGTACTGTTGCAAATTATAGAATGGGAAAGAGACAAAGGGGCTGGAATTGTAATTAGACTCGTCCTTCAATCCTGTAATCTGCCACAAATATATGTTTCCCAGCTTTACTTGAATCGTTGGAAACGGAAGGAGTCGTAGTGTTGCATAGTGACACTGGATGCACTGTGGCTGTCACTTTTATGGCTCGTAGAAAGGAGGGTGGCTGCATGGATCTTAGACTTAAAGCGTAGGAGAGAAGTTGCAGTACTAGCATAATGGGCAGGCAGGCCACAGGCAGTTTTAGCTACATGATCCACTGTAAAACTAACTGCTACTGATACAAGTAAAGGAATCCACAAAAACTTGATAACCAAAGACTGCTCTTAAGCTGGGGACTGTAAAAACAATGTTCTGTGTACCACCTTAAGAAAGGAAGGCTTGAATGATGTGAGAGCGTGGAGGTCGGTCTGTAAGTCACATATAACGACTTCACTGAGTTTACTCTGGCATAGGACGCACCACTGGAGTGGTCTGACAGTCTGCATCCAACCCAATTTCCCTTTAGTGGTTCTGTGGTTGGTGAGAAAATTGCACTTCCAACAGTACCATCCAGCTGCACAAATATGTCCATATAAAGATGGTGAGGGGTGGGAACTAAGGAGGAAACTGTTGCTATTGCTTCCAAAGCTAGCTGTGTCTGTAGAGCAGAAGGGTCTGCCTTAGAGGTAGGAGAGAAGAAGATTGTAAGGGTTGGAGGCTTCTAGGGAGGAAGTGTAAGGAAATTCTCAGCTGCAGGAACAGAAATATCAAGTTGCTGAGGCATGCATGAAACAATCTTGATGAGGGTGTGACCAACAGGCTGTATTTAGGTGGATGAGGTTGAAGGGCATTCCTTATGACAAGTGAGTAGTGGGATGACAGTTGAGAATGATGGAGGCACTTTACAGCAAAGCATAAGACATTTGAATATATTCTTTCGATTAGCAGGGGGAGGTTGATGTCACTTTGGATATTAAGTATCCTGGTAGATATGGGCCATCCCAAGATAAGTCTAATCACTTAATTCTCAAATTTTACAAGTCGCTCAAGGAAGATTTTGGGTAGCTGAATTAACGCAGGGGAGAGGTAGTCGATGACTGATCGAATAAAAGTGATGTAGATTGTCCTGGCCACAAGGGTGGAGATACCAGCTGTTGTTGAGAAGCCACTTGAGAATGATTAGCAGCTGCTGTAGCAGAGCAAGGAGCTATGTAGGCATAGCTGAAGCAATTCTCACTGGCACAACAAAAATGGTGTACTGTGTACACACATGGATAACACTCTCCCCCACTATAAAATCTGTAAAAGTCCTAGGGTTTTGAGGAGAGAAAGTTTGGCTCTTTTTTGGTTAAATAATCAGAAAACATGATGAAATCGATACATAAAATGAGTGTAGGATATACTGTAGAACTTCTGAAGTGTGAGTGTGGATACAGAAGTCATCAGAATAGCAGATGATGGTGAATACAGAGACATCAGAGAGTAGAGAGAGTACACGATGCATGAGTACATGAAAGATAAAATGGCTATGGGCACCACCTTGTGGCATACCAAGTTCATATTCCAAAAAAGAGCTGCTTGCATCCTTGAACAGGGCTCAGGAGGTTCTGCAACGAAGATAACCTTCAACATAAAGCAGAATGTTGCCCTTGATACCATTGCAACATCAAAGGCACTCTTGAGGTCAATTAAAGCAATGACACTGGTAGGGGAGAGGTGAATGTAGGGTTCCATGAGACAGTGATGTGTACTTTGTTGTCAAAGGAAGATTCACAGTCTGGAAGACAGTTTGTCCTTGAGGCAGAACAGAAGACGTGAGGGGAAGATTCGTTCCAATAACTTGTTAATGCAAGATGTGAGAGAGATAGTCCTGAATTTGTCTTTGCCATGCTTTGGAATGGGAATGATCATGTTAGACATCCAGGATTTTGGCACATAACCTTGACGGAAGCAGTTATTATATAGCTGAAGAATGGAATTGTCAGATACTTTCAGGAGTAGATAAAAAACAGAGTAAGTGATCCCGTCATCACCTGGAGTTTTTGCCTTACATTTTGCAAGGACAAGCTGGAGTTTACTTTCAGTTATGGGCACATCATCCTCATCATCTGATTTCAGCAGTGCATGCCCCATCCGGAGAGCGCAGAGGCTTTCTTTTGATGAGAGTGCTTCTTGGATTTGTAGGGGAAGGATATGGGGATGTGACTGTTCTGACCATCTATTGATGAGATATGGGGCATACTGGGCTGGACTATGGTGGAAGGCACTGGGTTTTCTCTTCTTCACAGCTGTATTAATAAGATGCCAAATGAGGCCTATACTCGTTTACTTACTGATTTATGCTGTTGGTGAATTGATACCAAGATTCTGTTTGTACACATTCTTGAAGGGCAACTATATCATCTCTAAATGACAGGTAATTACGCAAACTGATGGAAGTTGGCTGTCTTTGAAACTTGACATCATCCTTAACTGCCTTTCTTTCTGCTCCGGTGATGCGATGATCTAGTGTTCGGGTAAGAGCTTCAGTGCGACATTTGATATCCGGTCTGGGAATATAGTAGTCATAAAATTTGTGTGTACTGGTTACAAGTGAGGAATATAAGTGGTCAGGTCCCTCAAGGTTAAATGTGGGAAAAAGAGATGACATGTTAGAGATAAATGTTGGGCAGTACTTAGGTGGGTGGTTGATGTAGATGCAATTGTGGAGAGGAGAAGGTGTGGCTGGAAGTGAGTAATGGAGAGCAAGGGCAATGTAATCAGAAAATAGGACAGGAATGGAGGAGCACCTAACATAGAACTCTACCAGGCTGGATGTCAAGATAAGATCAAGAGTGCCTCCTTAGGAGTGTGTGGCATCACTAGTGTCCCAATGCTTGAGGCCACAGCAACAGATATATTCTAGTAGTTGTGTTGTATTGCTATTCGTTGTACAGCACAGGTCTCCTAAGGCAGGATGTTGGGCATTTAAGTCTCCCATGTAGATTGTGCTCTGAGTCAATGGAATGGGAAGGGCAGTAAGATCTATTGTAGCTGGAGCAGAGTAGACATTACACAAGTGAATCCTGCCATTACCCAGTGCTGCCTCGAAAAGCTGAAAGGTTATGTCATCATGTGCAAAATACGTGTGCAACCATATGAGTCACCATTCCTCAAATGTGATATTGACCACTTAGGCAAATGCACAACATTTTTAAGTGTGTATTATTCAAGATTTCATTAAGCATTTGAATAGCACAATGATATCAGTGCACTTTCTTGATATGTAAACAAAGATTGAGGTAACTGCTGACATTTTGACTTCAGATAGGTGTCAATCTAGATGGAATGTCTTGCTGACTTCAGATAGCCAACAAAGCCTGGTATCAGTAAAAGAGCTACCCTTGAAAATGAGCTTAGTGCAATCATACTGAGGAGCAAATGCTGGAGATGCAGTTATCGATGGAGATGTTATGATAGGACTGTGTAGCTTAGAGAGGTGATAAGTTGAAGATGAATAAACAAGAGCCTCGTGTTGGTGAATAGAAGACTCCTCTTAGTTAGCTAACTTGACAGCAGGCTATAAGGAGTCACTATTGCTGTCAGAAGACTTATTCAGGTGGCGTTTTGTTGAGGAGGCGTTGGTGACTAGGTGTGGGGCTTCAGTGATAAGGGATACTATAGCTGCTGACATATCCTGGTGACTGTAGAGTGACTGTGACCGTGGGAGGCAAGTCGACTTGAGATGGGTTATCTTCAAGCGTAGAGAGAGTAGCAGGTCCAGAATACTCCACTATTCAATCAAGTAACAAGCCTCTCAAAACAAACAAACAAACAAACATTTATTTCCATTTTGTACAATGGTTATTCAACATTAATAGTAACTTATAAGTAGACATGTAATTAAACTAATAAATAAGAGGGTTAGACATATAGTTAAATTAAATGTAGCTTTCATAGAAAATAATAATGCTGTAATAAAAATGTTAACAATAATGTTAATAATAAAGTAGTAAGTATGCCACTAGATACGGGATCGTTATTATCGGCATCATTTCCATATTTGTTTCCTTACAATGAGAATAATTAGTTCTTAATGAGCAGCAACTATTTGTCCAAAAGAAAACTATATAGTTTGCCTTTGAAAGC
>JAXCGZ010005845.1:77500-85000 GCA_037179515.1 Halocaridina rubra
GATAACCTGAATAATCATCACCCAAGAACGTCCAGCAGAATTTGTCACCCAAAACAAGAGGCCTCTGTCTCCCAGTGGTCATTTTCTTTCTCTATTACTATGCATATTTTTCTATCTGATCTTGGGATGGGGAGACACCAGTAGCACCCCATATTCCCTACTTTATCGTGGAGGTCGACTGAATGAGGTGGATAGAGGGGACTGGGAATCTCTCCCAATAAAACGAAAAAGAAAGTTCTCCCCATTTTTATTTCTTTATTTTTTCTTATTCTCTTGTTGTTGTTTTTCTTTTCTTCAAGCCAATGCTTCTTCGAATCTTAGTTAATTTTGGCTATCAAGAAGAGGAATCTGGAGTCAGATTTTGGCTATCAAGAAGATGAATTTTGCTTCAGAATTTCATCATAATGAAGAGAAATTTGTTGCCTTACTTGCCCATAAAGAAGAGTAATTTGGACACCAGATTTTGACCTTTAAGAAGAATTTGAGGGCCAAGTTTTGACTATTAAAAAAATAACTGTTGGGCCATATATTAACCATAAAGAAGAGGAATTTGGAGGCTAGATTTTGGCCATAGAGAAGAGGAATGGGATACTATATGTTGGCCATAAAAAGAGGAATTTATAGGCCAGATTTTGGCCATAAAACAGAGGGATTTGGTCCAGATATTGACCATACAGCAGAGAAATTTGGTCCATATTCTGGCCAATAAGAAAAGGAATTTAAGGGGCATCTTGGCCATATGGAAGAAATTGGTGCCATACATTGGCCATAAAGAAAAGTAGTTTGGAATATGGGGTCGACTTTTAACTATAAAGAGGGATTCGAGGGGCCAAAATATGGAAGTCAGATTCTGGCTATAACGTAGAGGAATTTGGGGGCTAGATTTTGGGCAGTTCCAAAGCGCCGACTCAAAGCAAAAGAAGATCAATAATCATCTGAATTTTAAGTGATATGTAAATGAGCTTACGAGAGAGAGAGAGAGAGAGAGAGAGAGAGAGAGAGGAGAGAGAGAGAGGAGAAGAGAGAGAGAGAGAGAGAGAGAGAGAGAGAGAGAGTATACAAAGATTTTTCTTTTTCTCCCTTCCTCTTTCTTTCTCTCTCTCACTCACTCATATATTGGGCACAGACACACACACAACAAAAAAAAAATAAATAAATAAATAAATAAATAAATAAATAAATATCTAAACAACTATATAGTCTAATATATGAACACGAAATGAGAAAAATAAATTAATGTATAGAAAATAATTAAGTACATTAATAATGTAACGCGTAAGCAAACAACGAAAAGAAATGAAAAAAAAGCGGAAAATGTCACCATGACAACGAAAACATAAGAAAGATGTACGGGAGGGAGACCAGATTAAAATGAAATTTAGAAGTAACTGAAAACATAAACTAAAAGATTAACTAATACAAAATGAGAAAAATCTAAACAAAAGGGATAAACAAATATACATTAAAAAATTTTTAATATGATTTAAGAAATAAGACTTGGTCTAAAAATAAGATTTATGATACGTCATTGAAATAGTTTGGCCACTGGGGGAGCAAGACAGATTAATTAGATGACGGTCCTAATAGTGGATCACTGGAGAGGGTTCTTGTCAAGAAGGGCATCTGGGTTGCAATATTCTGGGCCAAAACCTGTTTCTAAGAGGTCATTATGAGAAACAGCGACACTATGTGAAAAAGGGAAAAGTTACTTGTAATGAAGAAAAAAAAACTATATAAAAAAAATCTGCAAATTAAGGTAGGTTTACATCTATATACTCCGCATGCTATTTTTCATAGCCTAAATGCCTTTTTTTTGTGTGGAAAACACAATGATTAATAAAAAAAATTAAGAAAAAGTGTGTTAAATACAGTAAGTTTCCATTATATGGCACTGTGTTTATGTGTATGTATGTATGTATCTTCAGGTTTATATGTGTACGTATATGCGATTAAGTACATGCACTTTCCTCTGCTGTGTTACCCTCAGATGACAATGATGTGTATGAGTATGCATGGATTTGTCTTTATCTGTGGTAAGGACGAATAACTCCCTTTGCTGAAATGAATAGCACAAACTCTCTCTCTCTTCTCTCTCTCTCTCTCTCTCTCTCTCTCTCTCTCTCTCTCTCTCTCTCTCTCTCTCTCTCTCTCTCTCTCTCTCTCTCTCTCTCTCTCTCTCTCTCTCTCTCTCTCTCTCCTTGATATGTATGGCTATGAAGCCCCAGTGGTGTTTCTATTGCTCATCTAATTAATGCATGCATATATATATATATATATATATATATATATATATATATATATATATATATATATATATATATATATATATATATATATATATATATATATATATGTATGTATGTGTATGTGTATATGTGTGCATATATATATATATATATATATATATATATATATATATATATATATATATATATATATATATATATATATATATATGTATGTATGTATGTAGTATATATGTATATGTATGTATATATATGTATGTACCTACTTATTATTCTAACCTGAAAATTGTTATTCTATATCTGCTTCAAATTGTCTGCAGTAGTACCGTTGGAAAGTGAAATGTAACTTAAATGATAGCACTCAACAAGGGCTAGTGAAAATATTGTCACAATGATTACTCTTCAAGTACTCTTCAATTATTACACTATATTTTATTATTAATTACTTGCTATGATATTTAAAATTAATTGCAAATTCAATTAGTATGTTATTTACACATAACCAAATAGATTGTAATGTTTATCAACTGCAATATGACTGGGAGTGCCCATGTGCACATGTCCCCATGTACAGTTATCTGAATAAATAAAAAAAATTACATCCCAATGCTCAGTATATTATTTTTTGTGACCTAAATGTGATATTGTAGTGGAAAAATACACATAATAAAGATATGAATATTCTATTGGAAAAAAATTTGCAAAGTAAGGTAGGCCTACATCTAAATCTTCATACACTATTTTTCACAGCCTAAATGTGCTATTTTTCTTTAGAAAAAGGGATACTAAATAAATGAAAATGATATAGGACAAACGTTGGTAAAGGTAGGCCTACAATCTAAATGCTCTATGGCCAATTTTTCATAGCCTAATGTCTTATTTTTGTGGAAAAATGAAAGTCCCCATATGGAGATTAAACAAAGGTGTAATTAATGTTTTTTTGTTCTTTCTGAGGGGCCAATTAAGCTTAATTTATGAGCTTGTGACTACGTCCATTCATCTTCAGGTAGAGGGGAAACCATAGTGATAAGCTGAAATAAATAGAAAAAGGCAGAAAAGTGAAAAAAAAAAATCTTGAAGTACTGTTTCTGTTGCTTCTCAAAAAAAAAAAATCTTCACCTGTTTTTGTTTTTTTCAGTTTATTTATGAAAAATCTGTAAAAAGAAAAAAAAACACTAAAATATTATACATCTGTTTGTTTTTTTTTTGTGCTCACAAGGCTTATTTATTGAAAAATTAGAAAAACACTAAAATCGTAATATATGATTTTGTTGTTTTCAACGCCCATTTAAGTAAAAAATAAAAAAAAACACACTAAAACTTACATCTCTGTTTTCTAGTTTTAAAAGCCTAAAGTAATGTTTATGGGTCTTTCAGTAGTGATCGTGCTAATAACATTAATTAATTAAATAATAGTAGTAATTAATTTAAATGGTGATTAGGATGATAATCATAGTTAGTTAAATTATAGTTATAAAAATAAAGATCATAGAGATTAGCGAGATAGACGATGTAAAGGATGCCATATCAGGAGTGCCGGCGTGCACATGTCCCCAAGCGCAATCAAGCAATGGCCCTATAAATCTTTTTTAATGATATCTGACTTTACAATACCAACACAAAATGCACACACACACATATATATACACACACACATTCACACACACACACATACACACACACACACACACACACACACACATATATATACACATACACATTCACACACACACACACACACACACACACACACACACACACACACACACACACACACACACACATATATATATATGCACACACACATTCACACACACACACACACACACACACACACACACACACACACACACACACACACACACACACACACACACACACACACACACATATATATATATACACACACACATTCACACACACACACACACACACACACACACACACACATATTATATATATATATATATATATATATATATATATATATATATATATATATATATATATATATATATGAATAATTTTTACTCAGACCGGGACTTGAACCTAGGACTTACATAATTGCTAAGCCAAGGCGCAACCATCTACACCACAGAAGGTCTAAAAAGGAAACAGACCTTACAGCTTATATCTGCTATACTAGGAATGAACGCATTCTGAATGCCACTATGTTCATATTACAGTTTCCCCAAACCTCACTCATGACTTCGTTTTCGCATGTAATTCAATTCCCAATCTCACTCGGGACCAACAATAATCATATGTGAAAACATGAATCATTTTTACCCCTACTGGGACTTGAACCTATGACTTTTATAATTTCTAAGCCAAGGCGCTACCAACTACACCACAGAAGGTCTAAAAAGGAAAAAAACCTTACAGGTTTGGGGGAAACTGTAATATGAACATAGTGGCATTCAGATAGAATGCGTTCATTCCTAGTATAGCAGATATAAGCTGTAAGGGCTTAGTAATTATGTATGTCCTAGGTTCAAGTCACGGTCGGGGTAAAAATTATTCATGGTTTCACATATGTGAATGTTCTTATTTGAATATATATATATATATATATATATATATATAATATATATATATATATATATATATATATATATATATATATATATATATATATATATATATATATATATATATATAGAAAATATATGACACCTTTTTATAGTATAAGAAGTAATCTCAGACACAAAAACACTCTCTCTCTCCTCTCTCTCTCTCTCTCTCTCTCATCTCTCTCCTCTCTCTCTCTCTCTCTCTCTCTCTCTCTCTCTCTCTCTCTCTCTCTCTCTCTCTCTCACACACACACACACACACACACACACACACACACTGTCTCTCTCTCACTCTCTCTCTCTCACTCAAACGCACTCACATACATACACACACACGTACACATACATATACAAACGAACACGCAGGCAAGCACGAAGTGGGTTATAAGTGAGCCCTTGTCACACAAGAGAAGTGACAGTTCTTCCCCTCGTCTTCCATATCTCATTTCCCTTTATCATGCGAATCAAGTCGACTGCCGGCCGCCCTTCATTTGCTTGCATGTGTAGATGGTTGAATGGATGGATGAGTGAATGGATGAATGCATGTGTGTCTATCTATCTATCTATCTATCTATCTATCTATCTATCTATCTATCTATCTATATATATAATATATATATATATATATATATATATATATATATATATATATATATATATATATATATATATATATATGACTGTCAAAGCGGTTAATGACTCTGCTCCAATGAGTATTTTTATTTATTTTATTCTCTCATATGCCAATCCCACTCCCCATTATGACTCTACGAAGTATCCTTCATTTTACAGTCAAAATCCTCGTAGTGTTTCACATGTATTAATGAATGAATGGATGGATAAACTGACAAACAAAATACATTCGGTAAAATACGTTGTCACTCATGATGCTAATGAGGACAATTGCATGTAAAAACCGGTTTTCGTGGCGATAAATGTTTGATAGGGAGAGAGAGAGAGAGAGAGAGAGAGAGAGAGAGAGAGAGAGAGAGAGAGAGAGAGAGAGAGAGAGAGAGAGAGAGAGAGAGAGAGAGAGAGAGCATAAATCATCTTTAGTGCAGATATATAACTTGATATATAGACACACACGAATATAAATGGAGAGAAAGATATATACAGAATATATATATATATATATATATATATATATATATATATATATATATATATATATATATATATATATATATATATATATATATATATATATATATATATATATATATATATATATATATATATATATATATATATATATATAGATAGATAGATAGATAGATAAATAGATAGATAGATAGATAGATAGATAGATAGATAGAGAGAGAGAGAGAGAGAGAGAGAGAGAGAGAGAGACGGAAGGAGGTAGTATGGAAAACCATCCTAATGAGAAAGAATTTCCAATTTTGTCCCACTCAAATCATTAGTCTAACCAGGGGACAAAAGACACCATATGGCTTAGATCTTATCTGAAGGAGGATGTTACCTTAGAACGCTGTTTCCCAACCTTTTCTAGAGCCCATACCCCTTAGGAAATGTCTGACTCATATTGGCACCCCTCACAAAATTCATATCAGATTTGAATAGGATAAAGTCTCATATCTAACAGCTGGTTGAACGATAACTCTTGACTCATCACTCAAGGGACACAAATTACTCTGAGTTAAGTTTCTATGCAACACTAATATATGCAAATATATTAAAGTGCTTTTTTTTTAAGTTCTTCGAGTGTCTGAAAATTTTCAGCCCTAAACGAGTTACCATATATTGCCAGCATGATAATTATATTTCATCAAGAGTTTTCTTTATTCAATTTTGAACTAATTAATGGAATGGAAATGTATGCGAAATTCTTAAGAGTGAGACTGTAATACTACCCTTTGATGCAAATATGGGAGTGCCTACGACCACATGTTCCCATGTAATGTTTTAGCTCTTAATAGAAAAAAAATACAATAAATTCCCTCTCGCAAACCTGGTTGGGAACCCCTTCTTAGGCAATATCTATATACAAGAGCCAAATATATTTTTAAAACTGAGGGTGGCTGAGTCAAAGAATATATATCCAGATGAACAGAGTGACGAACAGTGATCCAATAAAGAAAAAGACGAAAACAACTTATGACCGATACATTAAAAGAAGAAACGGTAAAGGAAAAATAGTAAAAAAGAAAACCTGAATAATTAATCGGCACCAGTGCCAAAGTGCCACTGAAGGATGTGAGATTATATCCTATTCATTATATCTCACCATGTAGTCTCCGTGGCATACACTCAGGGTAACGATTACATCTGCCAAAACAAGTCCTTCGTAAGAAGGCAACCGTCCTAGCCCTTAGTAGAAAAGGGAGTTCGTGACGTACAACCGAATCCAATCCATCCATTATATCTCACAATAAGATGGGTGAGTTATTTCGTCTCTTCGTGCATATGTGTGTATGTGTGCGTGTGTTTTACTCCTGATTTTACTAACTTCAATGATGTCCAGTTCGTAGAAATACTGTTTTAATACTAACTCCTTATATCACCATAATAACAACAATCATCATAATAATGCTATTATACATGAGCATCATCACCATCTTCATTATCAAAGCCATCATTACCGCCATCATCATCACAGTTCTCATTATCTTGATGAAAACTGCCATCATCATCATACTATCATAACTACTATTAGCATT